>WHYT01014117.1:115984-153494 GCA_009806455.1 Tetrax tetrax
GCGGGGGCGGATGCTGGCTCCCCGCCCCTCGCGCGGGCGGCTGTCCGTTTTTTTCCGTTGCCCCCGGCGGGAAAAGTGGTGCCGCCGCCTGAGGAGGGTTTTGTTTTATTTTGTTTTCTTTTGTCTCACCCTCTTTGCGCTTCAGGTGAAATCTGCCGGGAAGAGAGAGCTCTGCCGCGGGGCAGGGAGCTTTCCCCAGCGTTCCCCTGCCTTTGCTGAGGGGAATCGGCCCTTCTCAAGCCCTCTTCCAGGCATCCTGTTCACCTGGAACTTACAGGGAGTGTTGATGTTCCCTTGCTTGAGGCCCTAGCGTGCGAATATTAGTGAATATAGTCGTGTTTCCATACTCCATGTAAGTGCTTTCAGGCTACCCTCAGCACCCGGAGGCCACAATGGGCCTGGGCTGCATGGTAAGTTGCAAACCAAAGGATAACCTTGTTTGTGTCCAATCAAAATGGTGATGCCAAGTTTTTAATGGCTACTAGAAAGCAGTTCTTGAGTAATGACTCCATGGAAACTTCAGGAAGCTTTGGTTGGTTGCCACTAGTTTGCTGCCCAAAGTATTTGTGAACTACTTTTCTGATTATAGTAAAAATAAATCGATGGTAATCTGTTTAAATCTACATACATTGATCTGCCCCTGAAAATGGAAGGATATTGCATTTTCAGTGTACGCTATTAAGCAATGCAAGCTGAGAATTATGTTCTGGGGCAAAGAAGATAGAAAGTAATTTATGTGAAAAGTACCAAGAGGCCTAGGCATTTTAAAAGCTTTTCTTTAACATCAGGTTAAATTGATCATTAAAGGTATTGTGAAATATCTTTTACTTAATAATAGCAAGGTCTATTTTCTCAGAAAGTATGTTGTTTGTCTCTTATGGAAGCAAAAACCAGCAATTAGGAAAATAAAACATTCATAACTAGTTTTGCTTTAGATTTTGTGCATGAGAAATGTGTATTTTGTATCATTGTGGGTAGAAACTAGTATCTGAAATTATTCGGTTTAAAATGATTTTTTAACTACTTTTCTGGTTCAACTCGTAGTTAAGTGTATAAAGATGGTAGGTTTTTGGTTTGGGGTTTTTTCAAATAGCTTTTTCTTATTCCATGTACTCTTTGATGAGGAACTCTGGACTGTTGAGCTTGACATGTCTGTGTTAGTTTTCAGCTTTTGTTGAAGCTATCCCTGGTCGTGGTTATATATGCTACTCACAGCAAGTATGTATTGTACTTCCATAGGCATTCCTCACATTTATTTGGCTTCTCTGGATTTTGGAATGGCTAAAACTGTGTGTGTACAATATCCAGTCCTCAGAGATAAGATTTGAATGCGAAGAAAAACACCTCCCTGCAAGCCGAAAGAAACGCCCGTCATAAAACACCCTCTTGACATATGCTTCCGATAGCAAATAGTCTTCTTGTACATACGTACAATCTTAGAAAAGTAATTAGACATACAGAATATGGGGTAATTTTTTTTTAGTCTTCTAGGAGGTGATTAGGGAATTCATTTACTGTGGAAAGGCGCTCATACTGAGTGGGTGCTTGGTTGGATTGCACTGCTCTCATGCAGAGAAGGTGCTTTCGAGAACGCTGTTGCAACAGCAAACAGGAGATTTGGCATAAGAGTTTTCTTAAAATATCACAGTGATGGCCTGAGCTAGCAAGAGTGGATTTAGACTGTAAAAATTATAGCAAAATAAACCACCTTTCTTGCGTTCTCAAAGTTTTGCTTTGATCTCGACAGTCAAGTAGTAACATACGTCTCTCTGTACTTAGGACAAGTCTGGTATCAATAACTATCTATTATAGATAATTCATGGAAATTATTAACTTTATATGTGATTATATTTTTATAGCAGTATCAAGACAGAGAATATAAAGATAGAAAGCTTGCTTTCAGAAACTTTCTATCATCTTCATTTTGGTCTTATTTAAACTATAGAGGCTTATTTTTGTTCTTCTGCAAAATGGGAATAATAAAGTCATGTCCTGAGTGGTGGTAAGAAGCTCAAAGTGCTTTGAGATAAAAATATAACACTGTCATATGAATATACGAATGAGGAACTTCAATGGTAGGAGTTACTGCAGCTAGTGTTTGTATCCTCTAGCTATTACTTTATCTTCACCAAAATAAAATAATACTTAGGTTTCTACAAGGCTGCCAAGTTACACATCTCAGAATAATGTGTGAAGGAGGATGAATTACAAAGAAGCCGTTTTATAGACGGTGACACTGAAGCACAGGACAGCTAAATGCTTTGGCCAGGGGAGGGAGTACTTTCAGCTACAGCAAGTTTCACTTCAGTAAAATCTTTGCCTTACGAAAACGTTCATCTTATGTTGGATCCGGCCTTTGTTTTCACAAGCTCTAAAAGTTTATCATCCTATATGCAGTTCTGTTTCTGGGTTATGTGGATTTTTTTCCCCCATACATAGTTAGGCAGATGTTAACACTTTACATCGGCATGCCTCGTTTTGGGTTTAAATCAAGAAGCTCGTATATGATAGAACAGCTGAACAAAAAAGGGGAAAAAAAAACAAAGCCAAACCAACCAAACAAAAACCCCAACCCCCAAACCCACAACTTATGTTATAAAAATGGTGATTACCGGAAGGGCTGGCTATTAAAGAATCCAGCTTCTTCGGTTGAAAATAGGCAAACTGGTTTTTACTGTGTTGTGTATCAGCACTGACGTAGTTGCTCACATATTGTTTATAACTATGACAAAAAGCGATAAATATTAAAGACGTGGGTTATAGTGAAGGTGAACAAGAATTACATATTCCTGAACTGGGCAAGATTCATATTCAAGATTTGCATGTGGGTTTTTATCTCTTACTGTGATTAGACACTGCCATACCCAATAAAGGCAGCGGTCTATCTCATTTCCTTATAGGCTCTGTCTTTATTTACCCTCTAGCACTCCCTGTAAGACAGACAAGTGCTATTATTCCTTTTAGAAAGGGGGAAGCAGAATGCAGAGAAGGAAAGAGGCTTTAACAATGCTGTGCAGGAACTGTGCAGGTGGAACTGAACCTGGTATCTTAAGTTTAATGACTAGATTCCTCGTTATGAGGTCGGCCTTTTTTATTTCCTTGCTAGCGATCTACACTGAAAGTTCCGAAATAGACAAGCACTGTGCTCTCCATATGAGACTGATTCCTTAATCAGTCTGTAGTTGGCATATGAGTTGGGGAATCACATTTGTCTCTCCTTATTTTTTAAATTGTGAATCATCATCCAGATGAATATAAAAATACATATATTTCTAAATAGTCTGCTTTTCCATTGGCTTAATATATTTTGGCAATGAGCTTTATAGGTTAATTTATTTTAATAGAAATTAAATTACATTTTAATTAAAAATATTTTCTTTAACTGCTGCCATATGTTGTGAAACTGGGGACATGGGAATTCTGGTTTTAATTTTTTTTTTAACATTTCATTAGATTACATTATAATTCCTTTTGTTCTTCCCTATCATTATCGTGGTTAGCTTCTCTACGGAACAATACAAGTCTGAAATATATTTTCAACAACCTTTCTATCCAAAAGATTAGATACATATAATATAAATCGGTTATGTGGTTCTAACTTCTTTCTAGATGATCGATTTGGTTTCCCTGACCAACACAGCAGCTATTATGGTCTGTTTGCACATAGCGTAAGTCAGGAAATGGACAGTCATGGGTTAAACTGTAATTTACAACCCGTTTTTGAAAAAAAGGGAAGCAGTAATACATACATTATGGGTTCTTTGCATTTTCTGGTTTGTATGAAGACAGATTTTAGCTTTTAATATGTTTTATAAACCAAAATTCCTTAATGGGATGCAATAAATAGTATGCTTACAGTATTGCTTACACAAAAATACATTCTTGATTTTTTATGACTCAGAAGAGTTCACCTACTAAATTTAGTAACCCACATTTCTGTGTATTTGAAAAAAATAGTTATTTGCAGGCCTATTTGCATTAATTTCATCTTCAGTTCTATTCCTGGTCTTTTAAGGGAAGTGAGATGCTTTGTTTCTGTTTCTGTCAGAGGTGGACTTCATATTTTGTTGGGGCATTTAACAGAACTAAATTTCCCATAAGAAAGAAACAGAAAAAGATGCAGAAGAGTTTACAGGCAAGCAGGGTAGAAGAATAGATTGGTTTTATTTTAGCTAAGTTTGCTTTTATGTTCTCTTTTGGCTAAAGGCTGAGAAAGAAAATGGTCTGTAAATGAGGACTTCTTGAATGTTCAATAGAGTCTAACAAGTATAAATTTAGAAAGTAAATACATTCTTTTAAAACCATGTTTTGCGAAAAAGAATTTCCTGGCTTACGTAACTGTAATGCCCTCAGCTGCTTCTCTTTGCCATTCTGGTACAAATAAATTATATTTGCACATTTTTCTTTTCAGACAGGTTGAATATGAGCATTTTAACATAACTTGTACAGAACAAAGTCAGGGGTTTTGTTTGTTAAAAAACCACTATAGAATTTCATTGAATACATAATTCATTCAAATCCTTCCATTCTTGCTGTAGCAAGCTGACATTGGTTAACACTTAGGGTCTTATTTAGTTGCCCATACGTACACATCTAGTGCCATTTAGGATGCCCAAGAGTATTCCTCTTCCCCGTTGCCAGCTGCTGCCGCAGAAAAGTATCATTTTACCAGGTCCTCTGCCATGCCTGCACAGAGCCAACGGGAGTCCGAAGGCTTCTTAGACTGCATGAGGCATCCACGTTCTGACACACAATTCCTCCATAAACCTCATTTGCATTGAAATGCCCAGTCACATAAGGAGTTCCTCACATTTTGTCTGGTGCTGAATCCCATAAAACCTCCTGTCTTTGGAGGAGGTTGTCACAGAGTTACTGGCTGCCTCCTCTATGAGGTCTGAATCCAGTTCTGGGTCTGTGGGGCATTATACTTGTGTTTCGTTGTGTTTTCCTATCTAGAATCATTGAGGGGGATTTTGCAAAAGGACAAACTTATTCAAACATTAGTCATATTTTTTTTCTAAAACTCTCAGTGGACTGTGATGGAAAGGTAACATTTTGTTCGATGCCATGAATTTATTTGAGCAATGGTGGGAACTTTCCATCATTTTCCTAGTGTAAATAGAGTCTGCGTCATCATTTGCTGGGGCTAGTTCAAAGATTAGGTTTACTTCCTATTTTTGACTAAATTAAACCGCATCTGAGTGGTGTACCACTTGAAGTATGTTGTTCTTATCTGGATTTTTTTTGCTATCTTCACCTTTCTTCAGTGAAGACCGAGAGTTCTGTTGCTATTGCTCCTAAACCAGAATAGGAAATAAACATTAGTCTTTCAGATGGAAGTTACTGGGAGAAAGAGCTGAAACATTTTGTAAAAATTGATTTAATAAACTTAAAAGCATTAGTGCTCAAGCACTAAAACTAAGTTTGCGTAGTATGTGAGGCCTCTGAAGCCACAAAGATCAGAAAATGAATAGCAACGGTAGCTGCTAACATGGAAAAAAAGCCATGAATGGAAAAACAGTAAACTGAAAGTCCTTTATCCTCCTTTCCAGTCCTCAGTTCTCAGAGTTTTGTCTGGCAAGGAAAGCAGGGAATCTGTCTGACTTTCAAATAATTACTGATGTATTACTCCGTTGCAGGCTAGTAGCAAAGAGCAGCTGCGCCCCGTAGCCAGAGCCAACTTCTCCCTTTCCCATCCCCCATCTCTGACTGCCTTCCCTGGAGAAAGCTCTCTCACTGCTAAATAAACTAGGGTTGGGTTGCAGGACAAACCAAGATTTCATTAGAAAAATATTTACTCATGCATAAAGAAGCCCTTTTAAAAAACGTCACTACTTAGGAAGCGACGCGATTTTGTGGGTAATAAATAAAAACAGATTTGTTACACTACAGTTGTAAAGCTGCCATCTTTTATGAGCCTGGGAAGAGCGACCTTAGTCCTCATAAGGCTTTGTCAATTCCGCCTCCATGCAACTATTCTCTTCTTGATACATGTGAGTCATCCGAGCCATGCTTAACCAAGAGGTCTGGTGCCTAAAAAGTAAGGGAATTAATTATAGTTGTTGGCATTTAGATAAATTATCCTTCTTTTTCCCACATTCCTTACCAGTTTTAACTGAAAATTAACATTTATTGAGGGACAAAGTACCAGGATTGTGGTAAAAAAAAAATATAGTTCTGTAAGAAATCAATACCAAACCTTTTCCATTTTCCTTTTGTATTGAGCCTGAACCAGAGCAATAAAAAGCTCCTTCAATGTCCTCATCTTCAAAAGTAGGAGTTCTCGGCAGAGTTGCAGGACTGCCAAAAGTTCATGGTAGCTCCACTTATCTTTACATTTAAGATGAATGTAAATCTGAATTCCTGACTACTTGGGTTCAGTAAATAACTTTTATCTGAAAAAGTGCATGAATGCGTGGAGGAGTCTTACTCAAGTTCCTGCTTAAATAATTCCCACGGTGACTCCCTGAATTCCTCCTGATATTTCATTACAGGTGCTGTCTTCCTCCACTGTCATGCAGTGGCAAGTAGTTGCCATGTTGTCGCCAGCTGTTCAGCGGTGGGGGAAGCGATGTGTTCATGTAATTTGCGTTGTACTCTGAGGTATTTTGAGAGGTAAGGAATGCAAATGATACCACAGAAATATCGGCCCTCTCGCACCACGAGGGAGGCTACCACGGGGCACTGCACACTGCGCCTCTGGGAATTCATGGCTGCTGGTGTGGAATCTGTGTAATTGAGCATAACAAACCTTTCACACCAAACCAGACTTTCTTATGTTAAGAACCACATCACCTATAATTACTCTACATGCTATTTTGTTTAGCACGTGGATGGAAGCTTGAAGCAGTACACTTATGTAATATTTATTCACAAGTTAAATTAAACAACAACCAAATCCGTAGCTTGATTGCATCTACATGGATGTGGAGTTAATGAATCATGTAGTAATTTTACAGTCCGATAATCTGTAAATCTTTCCATGGAAAAATATTTAATAAAGGGGAAAACGCTGTTTTACGAAGAGAACAAACAAAAATCTTGACAAAGGTGAAGAGTGTGAAATGGCTGTGTCTGAACCTGGCAAGTGTTCTTAAAATCTGCACCCTGTTCAGCGAGATTAGGTGCTTGTATTTGAGGGTTTTAGTCCTTACTCTTTTGAGAAAGAGCATGCTCCTTCCCAAACCATGATTTAATAAAGCAATTGTAGCACCATCTTGTTGTCAACGAGGATGGTGCCTGGTGTTTCGGTGGTTCATGAAAGGGAGTGAAAAGACTAAGCAGCCTACGTTACCAGAATGGAGTTCTGTTTTAGCTAGCATCATATGGAAGGAGCCATCTTGTGGCTGTCTCTTTTGCAAATGAAATGTTGCTGTAATACTGTTTTGAAAAGCTGAAGTTAAAGATGTGTCTATACTTCTGTGATATTTTTTCTTCTACTTCTTTAGAAATGCTTTTACTTTTGAGTAAAACTTGACCTTATACGTATTTTAGTCAGAGAATTTTTTTTTCATTCTATCAGATTTCTGATTCTACCAAATATTCAGAATTTAAATACCACATCTATCTCTTCATACAGGATTAAACTTGGTATGTTCAGTCTATGTCCCCCACTAGTCAATCCACCCCAATATTTGCTAGTTCTCTGAGCTCTTGCTCAGAGCTGTAATCTGCACTCTAAACTTTGCTTTAAACTCCAATCAACAACAACCTCTGAAATGTGACTTTTAGTAGACCTGCTTTCTAAATGATCCTTAAGTGATTATTTTTTAAAATAATCTTCATTAAAATGTGACCCCTGGGAACTCTGCATTCCAGGCATGAAACTGAAGCATCCCCATCCTTTGCTCCTGGACTTCAAATTTCACTTGGAGAGACTACATTTAGATGATACCTCTTTGCTGATACACAATGGCATGTACCAACTTTAGAGTTTGATTAATCCTCACAATCCTGAGCAGATATCAGGAAATTTATTTTATATAGTTTAGCTCACTGAGTTTGTACCAATTTAATTAAGTATATTAAAAAAAAATCCTAGTTAAACCAAAAGTTATGTATAAACACAAGCCTCCATCATATTTTTTTAAAGTTCTGTATCGTTAATAATGCTGAATAAAATTATGTATGATTCAACTTGGATAGCCATCTGTCTAGTGTGGTTGTCAACAACTAAGTGTAACAACAAGGCCAAGGATCACCATCATTTGTTGAAAGTGTAGAAAAATGTTACCAATTTCATTTGATTGCTATCTGCCTAGAATATTGATTGAAGGTAAAAATGAAATCTATACTTTCTGGAAATTCCTTCACATATTATACCTAACAGGTAAGTGAAGTCTTAGTTCACTTTGTGCCATTTGAGGTTGATTCTGTTCCTTGGAGTTGAAGAAGAAACTATTCTAGAAAAATGCAAACCTGGAAATGGAGTTTCAAGGTGAGACTACTACTTATCTCTGCTGGAATGGGAGGCAGAGTTTGAGAAAATGAATTAGTAATAGTTTTTGCCACAGAAGAAAATGTAAAAATTTATTTTGGGAAAGTACTTGAGCCATTGGATTAAATTTTGACCTTATAAAATTTTCCATCAGAAAATACCATTAACTGGAGAAAAGAAATCCCATTTTTTGACTTTTTGACTGGTGGTTTGTTTGTTTGGGTTTTTTTTTTATCAGAATGTGCTTTCTTTGCTTTAGAACTGGAAGTCTAACATCTTTAGATGAAAATCTCGTTTATTTAAAATTAGTAAAATACTTCAAACCATCAAATTTAAAATGAAATATTTTTAAACTGTTAAACAAGATGCTTAAGTTGATTTTAATTTTTAAAGCCTTTACTGATATTTTTACTTTTTCACCCCAATTAAAGAGAAGACTTTAAAAAAATCACATTTTTCTTGAGATGGAAAAGCTATTTCCAGTGTCACTCTAAATAAGATCAGAAAGTCAGATGGCATCTCACCACTTGAGAAGATTGCTCCATTGGATGAAACAGTATGCCTGTTAGAGAATATAGGTAGGGAAATCAAAGGTATTATACCATATAAGATTTTTACATAATATTTCTGTCAGATTATATTTGAACTGATGTAAGTAACAGTAATGCTCAGGCATGATCATAGATCTTTACTTTCTATTTTAATTACTGTTCTCTATCTTGCCTATAGTAAAGGAGTCACAATCTCTGTAATGAAAGAAATAGGAAAGGTTTCTTGCTTAGGAAGTCACTTAAAGCTAGTGAATTAAAATATCTTCCCTCCAAAAGTATGCTGGCGTGACAATGATGGTTATTCTGAGCACTGGAATAAGACAGACAAAATATATATGGGATTATTTTTGGCACAAGTAATCTGCTGCTATATAGGAAAGTAAGTCTTTAAATGGACAGGATTCTGAAAGATAATGGATTAGCTATAACAATTGGAATAAGAGCGGTTTCATAGTTAACCTGCCTCATTTCCCTATCTGCTATGATGCAATAGTCTCCTTTAATTAATTGAGTCTCTGCATCTCTGGAGCGAACCACTCCAGTTGTCAGGAACCACAGCCTGACCTCTGTCTGTACGTATTTGAGTGGGACTTGAAGCAAAAGCTTATTTTTTTTTAATGTGTTTCTGCAAAAAACATGGATTTACTTTGTTGAAACTGAAATCAGACGTAGGTCTTAGACTGATGTAATTGTGCAATTTCTTTGTCGTTAAGCAGTGTAAAAGTCAAGAATTTTGGCAACAGTAGCATATTCTGAGGAGAATAAATATGCATTGTGAGGAACGTGGAATGTAATGAAGTTAAAAGAGGATCAAATATGAGAACAGACTGCTTGGAAGAGAGTACATTTTTAAAGCATTACATTCCCTCTAATGTCTAAACTGTACAAAAACTGTTGAAAAGTATCAGTGTATCCTCACTTAACAGAACTAAACTGAGTTTATTAGAATTACCTGGATTCAACTTCCAGAAATTTCTTGTTGCTAGGTGAATTTGTAGTCATAGATACGTTGGTTTTTTTACCTAGGTCAGCACTTCCATATTAATAAACAGGAAGAAGGGCAAGATTTTCCCTAGGTATAAATCACTACTATTCACTGTTTATGGAAGCTTATAGCAAGTCAGCCTTAAAGGTGCCTTTGTGCTTGTATAGATTTTTTTGTTCCTATTAACTAGGATTACACTGAGTTTGCAATCAGAAATTGTTTTATTCAAAACGGTAAGGAAAGCATTTTTAAACTGAATTGTGGAATACTTAAATGGAGAATCTGGAAGAGAATGTTGCAATGCCATCATCTGGAAATTCATCCAAACAAGAAACTTTTTGCCTCCCTGCTTCTTTTTCCACTTTGGCATATTGAATGAATGCCTAACTTGCTTGATTGAGACCTTTTGCTTCAATAGTAAACCACTGGTTTGCTAAAAATAAAGTTCTTTTGGTACAGATAGACTTTTCATACATATATGCAGGATTGAGCTCTGTTTGTACCCTGAAAAGCTTTCAGATGTCATGTGCTGAATATACACTGTGAGAGTCTGGTGGAAGTTTATAAGTGGTATTTCCTGTGAATTCACCTTCAGAGGAGTGTTGCCTCTTTTTGTCTTTTACTTTGATATTATCACAAGTGAATGCTAGTTCCCTTTTCTTTTTATAAAACTCTAAATTTAATCTTGAGAAGCATAACATTTTTTACCATGTTCGGTAGATGCTAGACATCACTTAAACCAGCTAAACACCACTCATCCCTGGAAACGTTCAAGGCCAGGCTGGATGAGGCTCTGAGCAGCCTGATGTAAGTCAGGGATGTCCCTGCTCCTTGCAGGGGGGTTGGACTAGATGACCTTTGAAGGTCCCTTCCAACTCTAACCATTCTATGATTCTATGATTCTATGAAAAGCCTATTGAACACCCTCGGCTCTTGCAGAGACCAGCTTGTCCTTCACCAGTGCAATATCTAAATCTGCAATATCTAAATCCAGTTCTGGTCTAATTGGAATGAGGTGAATTTTCACTGACTTTGCCAAAATAAACAGAACAGCTTTAAACTAAAATACTAATTTTGTTAATTAGATCAGTAATTTTACTAGATAAATCTGTGCCAGCGATAACCTGTTGGCTGGATTGAAGAAAAGGTTACAGCCCAGCTAGGTAGGCTGTTACTGTGGAGACCTTGCCTTATGTGCAGCTTCAGTACAATTTCCTCTATCTGCTAGGCATATTGGAGCGCTTTCTGAAATAACACAGTTCTGAGCAGAACATACCGAGAGTAAACGGCAGCCTGAAAGCAAAAGCTTTAGGCAGTGCAAACCAGCATGTTAACCTGGAAGCATCTCCACGTAGTAGTATTTATTCTAGCAGATGCTCTCACTCCAGCTGCAGTAGCGGCATTCTTGTGTGAAAATCTAGTATCCTAACATGCAGGTACTCTTTTTATTGACCAGACTTTCTCTGACAGATAAACAGACATTTTAGGGAAAAAATATGATGTATTTTATTTTGCTGTGATGCTGCCATTCTGAAGAAGATTGTGAAAGCAGACCTAGCAAGCTTCATGGAGCATCTTAAAAGGAAGCTTAAACCACAGCCAGTGTTTATATATAAAAAAAAAATAATTGTGTAACCCCAAAGGAATGGCAATGTGTTATTTTAAGCAATCAGACAGGACATGAGAGACTGTCTGATATCACATGTTGGTGTGGAAGTTAATGCCAAAATCTTTAGCCATGCCAGATTTTAAAATGACTGGTAGTACCTTTCAGTGTCTAAAATAAGTTTTTTTTTTTTAAACACATATTATTTTCTCCCTGCGTGGGGAATAATTGTCTGCCTATCACAGTAATGGGATGGATGACCAAACTTGCAAAGCAGCCTTGACTTTGAAGCATTTGAGAAGTTGAGGAACATCCAAGTAGCTGGGATACCAGCCTACATTATGGTAGAACAGGTTTGGTTCATCTGTTGTTATATACACTGTTCTTACGTTATCCTGGATAAGGCATACTCGTCCAGATCCACAAAGGCTTGTTAGCTATTGATAGCAGCTGAAAACCACTTCAAATAGCAGCTGCTTTCTTAAAAACTTCAGTGGTTCGGCACCTAGGTCCATATTCTTTGGGAAAATAAAAGTCTAGGACAATTGCTGGGACTCCATCATTCCCCAAGGTTTATGAAGCAAAGTATAATTTATTTACAAAAGCTGGGGGCACAGAAATACATAAACAAAAGCTTACATGTTTTTCTAATACATCAACCATGAAAAATCTTTGATACTAAAGCTCTAGCATATTCATATCATAAGGCATATTACCACTGCAAAAAAAAAAAACAAACCAAAACCAACCAACGAACCAAAAGTACAAGATTTAAGTCTGTTGTATGTTTGGGAAATGCTTTGTTTTTTCTCAGTGAAATGCTAGGAAAATAAAGCCCTGTGTGTGGATAAGAGCCATTTGGCTCAAATAACCCCAAAATTTGGTGCTATAAGCAAATTTGTATTGAAAGAATTCCAGGCAGTTGTGAGACATACAATTATACAGAAGAATAGTTCTTTGCTTTCCACAAGTGTAACATTATGTGAAATTTGAGATAACATTTATTAACCTGTTTTGTTAATGCAATTTGTAATTTGTATTCAAGATTCATAAATCATAACCTGAACAATTACTTGTTAACTTACATGTCAGAATCAAGCAGGAATGTCTTTTCACTTTGAAAGATCATATTTCTGATTTATTTTTTTTTTTAATGTGTGACCTTGAACTTGTAGATTCCTGCTCTCTCACCAGGTGACAGCTGTTCTCCCAAGGAAAAGCAGCACTGTTGCATTTTATCCTCTCGTGGAAGTATTTCTGCTGCCTTTGGAAGGGAACTATGTAGGTGACTAACCACTAGCACTCACCTCACTGGAGCTCAGATTGAGGCCCATCAGTTTCGGAGGTACACATGTTATAAGATCTAAGTGATGCTCTTTCCTTCAGCATCACCACTGGCTAGTTCAGGCAGTCCACATTCAGCATACTGTCTGTTTTGAAATCCAGTCTAAACAGATTTAGACTGCAGCACTCTTCTGAGCTACATCCAGCTCGCTCCTGTCCAGCTGCCGCCACCATGGATCAAGTGGATCTATATCCGCTCTTGGGGGAGGGCAAGGAGAAAATCTGCTGTTTTAAACTGCTCACGCTGACTTGGGTTTCCGCTCCACTCCAAACTGCCCTATGTAGGAGCACCTATTTCGGTTTTAAAACACCCAAGGTTAGATGTTGCAGTGCTCCACCTAAATCAGTTTGTAGAACTAGTGTATAAGGTTTTTGATGGTACCAGGCTGAGGAATCAAGTTCATCCCTTGTGTAACAATAGAAATGGCAAATCAGCAGCAGGAATACAGTGTTGAGATTCATTGCCCTGCTAGTCTGTCTCAGCCTTGACCAAAGACTAAAATCTTTACAATTCATTGTCCGTGTCTGTTCAACCTTCAGTTTTCACTAAAAATGCTAGGGAAAAAAAAGGATGCATGCCACTGTTGATGTTTTAAAGATTCTAGACTGATTGTGTTAAGGTGTATGACCTCAGAAGTTAAAGGTATGTATGTATCACGTGTACTTGGAACCTTACCTGGGAATCTGTGTGCTTTCCAAAATACATAGTGCTTGAGATGAAAAGAGAGTATATTTAAATTTTTCAGTTTTAGGAAAAAGCTTTATAAAAACAGGAATATTAATTCAGAATTCACTAGGGAATCTTAAGGATAATCAGGGATCAGCCCTATAGTGAATTTAGGAGTAGAGTTTCTGGAAGGAGACATAGCTAGCAACAATTTGGGAATGGGCACAGTGCCAGAGTCTCAAATTAATGGGATGTCTCTTGGAAATGAGAATTGGGAAGGAAAATGCTAACGATAGTCTGAGCCTAACTTTATGTTTCTCACTCTAGCCACCTACTGGGACCATTCTGACCAAATGCTCAAGAGCTCTGCCAGGGCAGGTCTTGTGTAATAAGTTCCATTATTTGAGTTTAATTTAGCAGTCTAGATTTGGGACATACTTAGCTATTTCATAGAAGTGTTAGCTCAGTTTTATTCAGGATTTCCATGGTTTTACTGCCAGGCAGTTTAACTGTGAGTAACTCACTTTTCCCTTGTGTCTTATATTATGGGAAAGAACGCATAACTGTCAAGACTTTGTATGATGCTTTATGATTTTTTCTTGCAATACTGATGTAATTCTTGCACAATATATGTATTATAGTGTAACCTAGACTTTACAGTTACTATTATAGAGATGACGTACTGCTGGAAAGGTAAATGGGAAATCCTATCGCTCAGAACTACATGTTTATAAGAGCAGTATGTCAAGAAATGGAGCTGTGAGGGTGCTGACTCACAAGTGGTGATGCTCACCTAGTGATGCCTGTGACACTTCCTGCTCCCGGCTGTCCTTTCCATCCCATGACATGCAGTTTTCCACCTTCAGTGCAGAGATGATTCAGCTGCTCAAGTCGCAGCTGCTAAATTTCTATAATTTCAGCCAAGCATTTTAAGGTAACCCCCAAATCATTTTTGGCTTATATTAAAACATTGGTCTGTCAACTGAGGTACTTCAGCAGCTGTTCTCCAACTGAGACATCATTGCAACAAAATCAAAAATCTCTGGGGAAGGGAGACAGGACTTTTATCAATGGCCCAAAAGAGTCTAGATGTTGGATGGGAAAAATGTTATATCTTACTCTGTGCTGAGAAGCTCAGGACCATTTCCACGCTCTTTGGTGTGAGTACCTAGCCTTAAACACACTTGGTGTGAGTGCCCTAGCCTTAAACCAGCTACAGGTTTGGATGAAACACACATTCAGGACAAGTCACCCCGGATCGTGAATCAGAACTCCTAGAGTAGGAGTCAGCTCCAGTTTCAGAGCTAAATTTAGATGTCTGCCGTGAAGATTTCTACATGTGAGATATGTGCTTAATGCACAAAAGATTCAGCTAATACAGTCGGTGGTGCTTTGAGATCAATTTTGTATCTTGTTGGATTATATCATCTCCTTTCATTGACCGTTCCAGGAATAACAGTCAATGAATCATACTCATCTCTTTATTTCTGTAAGTACTAATGACTTCTTGATGATCTCTGCCTCTTTTCTTCCTTTGTTGTTGTTTCTCTTTCCCATTTGTTGGTAATACTTTTCAAGTCTGTTTGGAACATCAGTCTGTCAGAGACTTTGTGTTCTCTTGCAGTAATCTCATGAATGTTAGTGGATTGACTAGTTTTTACTCTGTTATGGACTCATCTTCTAGATGTGCTGGTCTGGCTCAACACGCAATGGCTACGGGCAGAAAACCACCCACCTGCATTATTTGGCATCCATTCTCTCACAGTCAGTCAAGTGTCTCACTGAATCAGTAAGATTTTTTTAAGAGTATGTAATTGCTTGCTCTTTTTTCTATCTTTCCTCCATGTGAAAAGGTGTCATCTTATTAATCATTCAGTTGTGCATTTCCCTCCAGTGTTCTTTTTAAGAGCACAGCTGTTGTCTTGGGTAAGTTACAGTGAGTCCTTTGTAGTTCACGTTATCCCTTGGTGACTTCCATCTGCCATGAGATTGCCTTTATAGGCAAAGCACCTACAATTTCCTTCCAATTTTCCCATCATTTTAATACTAAAAGAATTTTCCACAGGTCTGTGAAATGTACCCTTATGCTGACCATCATTATGTTTCCCTTCCCTTCTAATGCTTGCAGGGTTTTTCATTAGTTCGTCTTTTAAACGCCGTTCTTAACAACTGTGGCTGAGATTAAACAGAAACATTGTTCAGAGAGAAAAGGGCTTCTGATGAAACAGATGTCGCTTGCAGGACTCTATATCCCCTTCCCTTGGCAACTGAGACAGATTCTAGCTAACTTATCAGTGGGCATCTTGCCTTCCCAACAGATGGTCAGGAGTGCGGAGAGCCAAAAGCCCATCTATGGACAGGGAATATGTTGAAGAGGGTATGTCTAGACACAAATGTTGAACGAGCTCTTTAGGCTGAACTTCTGTGCCCGCAGTCAATCTAGAGAAAAGGACAGCTTTTTAATAAAGGAACATTCTGCATCAACATATGGCTGCTTTGGTGTTTAAAGCAGCTGATAGTTACGGGAGGGTTGGGAAGAGAGAGATCGTGAAGCAATCAGCATATTAGAAGAGTCACTCCATTTTTTGTTTCTTTCTATTGGGAATATCTAGTGAGATACCAAAGCACAGTTCTTCTGGTTCAGCTGAGTTTCACAATATTAGTTCAGGAAGTTGGAGAAATCTGCAGTACAGTTGCACAGATAAACATATGTAACCTTAGAACAGAATTTCACATGTGTTTTAGTAGAAAATTGAACTTGTTTTCTTGTTGCTTTGTCATATTTGCTAACAATTGTAAGAATCGGAGATGGATATTCACAAAATAAGGAAGTTATCACATGGATGAGTGAGAACAGTTTGTGTGGTTTCTTACAGAAGATCTCGAGTTGGAAGGGACCCATAAGGATCATTGAGTCCAACTCCCTGCTCCTCGAGGGACTACGTAACAGTAAACCAAATATCAGCACGCTCTCTGCTATCTCCAGGCTCAGGTGCTTTGGGCTTACACTTAGGAAGCTGACTAGTTCTTAGCAGGTTTTTAGGGGAAAGGCAGTGATCTGTGTTAGTGTAGCTGGGCGAGTAAATGTGTATTGCAACAAGGAGATTATATATATATATATAATTAGGTCAAGACTTTTGCCCTACATTTTCCTACAGCTAGAAAGGTTCACTAATATACAGTCTGTAGTTTACACATGATCTGCACATGTCTACACATGAACTCTTACCCATCTGAACTTAAAAGATCAAGCAGGTTTAAATCAGTTGCCTGGCGTGTTAGATAAAGGCATAGCAAACTGTGATAAACACTTAAAAGAAATTTACTGGATAATATTAAGAAACTGATGGAGATTTATGAGTCAAAGTGACTCAATTGCAGAATTTGTGTGGGGTTTTTTTTTGCAGGAGTTTACTTTAGCTTTGAAGGAAAACAGAGGCGGGGATTAACGGACTGAGAGAGGGACGGAGTATTTTCGTGTGAGATGAGAAACTGAAGGAACTGGCTTGTTGGTTGCTGTGCCCTGAGAAAAATGTTACAGGTGCTTGCATGCCCTGGAGCATGAGCCAGTGCAAACCAGAGGCAACAGTCTGTCTTCACTCTGCATCATCAGTGCATCCAGACAGCTTCTGAAGATTGCCTTCTCTGTGGCAAAAGGGAAGGCTCATCTTCAGGTAGTTCATACTCTGGCAGAAATGATACCAAATGCAACACGAATTTGGTAGTGTATGCACCTTCCCATGGAGGGTTGGCTAGGAACTGTTGGAATGGTTCACTTACAAGTCATAATAAACAGATATCAAGTAATAATTATTTTCACTCACTACCAAGACTGTTTTGGTGACCGAAGGCTGAAAAGTCTTCTGTCACGTTGTCATTCTCCTATACTTTTCGGATCCAACTCCATCCTGCTTTCACATTGATTCCTCCTTTTACTTTTCACCATAATCCCTCAGTATTTTAAATTCTGTCATTTTTTAGAGTGGCCAAAATCATATGCCCTGGGGTTTTTTTGTAACTTGATTCTGGGTGGATGTGTTATTTGACTGCATACACCGTTTCTATAGTGGATGATTACAAAGTTAATCACTGACTGAGCTCACTAGCAGTGTGCATTCAGTAGCACTCCTCATTACTGGGTTCAGAAAAGCATCATTTTTTCCAGTTCTTTGAACCTTGTACCGGTGTGAAGTGCCCTGTGAACTCAATACCAGCTTGCTGGTATTTACCAGCCTGTTTTCTATTCTCTTTTAGCCCAGCTAAAAATTACTTTGACTAAATACTAGCTGATGCACAGTTTCATGAGCGACATAAGATTTGCTTATTAATAGTATTTTATTTAAATAATGAAATTCACAATGGTGAGAATTACGGTACTTGCTTCAGAAGTGTTTTCAAGTTCCTTGTCTTTCTAATATTTAAAGCACGTGCCACGGGTGTGAGGAAGGGGAGGACATAGCCTAACTTGCTGGGTAGAAAAGTATGTCTTTGTGTAAGCAGTGTGAAAAAAGCCTAATCAGGGACCTAATCAAGGGACTGCAGAAGCTAAAGGCTCTCCAAGATTGACAGGCTTGGTATGGGGCTATTGTGTACTGTTTTAGAGCTGAGGCATTGTGTTTGCTATTCTGATGGAGCCCTGCACAGGGTATGAATGGGAAAATGGAAGCCAATGCCAGTTGCTGTTAATTTTTTCTGTACGAGAGCCTGTTAGCGATTTGCCACACACCCTGAAATCGTACCGTCACGTGGGCTTGTTTCCTGACTGTGTCTCTGCCACGGTATTTTCGCCATCCCTTGTTCATCATTCCCTCCCGGCCCCTCTGCCGCACCCATGTGCTTTTGAAGTGCTTTATGCATCTGGAAGAGTTTGTCAGGCTCCGGGCAGGAGTTTTTCTCCCTCAGGAAATTGTGTTTCCATACTCTATGGAGAAGTCTGGCTGCATTCCAGCCTGCTTGAAAGCATGACTTTGCACAGTAAAGTGTGTACACACAAATACCAAAGTGAGTGCTTAAGTAAATGTCCAGAACAAACCTATGGGAGTGTCACCTGGGTAAGGACGGGGTGACTTTTATCTTATGATCAAGGAGTCATATTTCACAATTCAACAATTGCCTGCTACCAGATCTGAGTATATCTAGTTTTTAAGAGGTGTTTGAATTTTTATTCTTTCGTGTTATGCAAGAAAGGAAGCATTTTCATCCTCATTTACTGACCTACATTAAATATTACCTTCATTAATAGAGAAATTCATAGATTTAAGTTACAAAACAATGAATCTGATTGATAGCAATTCATGCTATTGCCAGGTCATTAGAAGGAACCTCACTGCATTGATTTTTGGTAGTTACAGAGCACACATCACAAGCTGCAGATGCAGGTACACACTGAGAAGTCAGATATATACATCCATTGCCTATAGGAGTGGTTAAGCCACTGGGCTATAGGCCAAATTGACGGCGAAAGTATTCATCGTTCTTGTTGAAACTTAGACACTATGTGATATGGGAAGCTTGAGGAGAATCTGAAGTGCTATACCTTCAACTTGGGGACAGCGGGAAAAATGACCATTTAAAAAATGTGTGGGTTCAGATTTACATGAATTCTGCATAGGCAATAAACTGGCCATTTTTGAGTCTGAATATGTAAGAGCAGTACGCACAGGACCCTGCCTCTTTTCCTCACTTAGAAGCTTATAGCTTATCAAATTGTCATATAGTAATTCAGTTAGCAAATGTGTCATGTCAATGAACAAATATTAATTGAATATACTTATGCATGTTACCATGGTTAATTCTACATACTTGTTGGAGAACGGCTGCATAAATTAGATTATTGGCATGGTTAATTTGTATTTCACATCTAACACATAATACAGAATTTAGCTTTCTTATTTGTAAACAGATTTGAGACTCAGAGTGGACTTGTGAGAGCCAGCAGGCACTGCTGTCTCATGACAATTTGGTCTCAAGTTAATGCTCAGGTTAGAAGATGCAGGGCTGCTAACCTTCATGATTCTGTTGCAACTTTTGGTATTTTCCTTAAAACTTCAGCCTCTTGTTGGACAAAGCAAAGCATTCGACACAATTCCCACAGCATTCGCCTGTACAAACTGTCAAGATAGAGATTGGATGCGTGGTCTGTGAGATGGGTAGGGAATTGGCTAACAGGTCACACTCAGAGGTGTGGTTTTTACTTAGACTGGAAGCCTGTCACAAGTGAGATCCCCCGAAGATTGATACTGGGCCCCATGCTGTTCAACATCTTCATAAATGATCTGGATGATGGGATTGAAAGCACCCTTACCAGGTTTGCTGATAAGACCAAACTGGGTGATGAGGTGGACACGTAAGAAGTGAGAGCCATCTTACATAGAGACCTGGACAGGCTGGAAGAGTGGCCAAGCAAGAGCAGTGTGAAGTTTAATAAAGTGTTGCTGGGGAGCAGCCTTGCTGAAAGGGACCTGGGGGTGCTGGTGGACAACAAGCTGAACATGAGTCAGCAGTGCATCGCTGACCAAGCAACCAAGGCAGATCAGATCCTGTGCTGCATCCGCAGGGGTATTGCTAGCAGAGATAGAGATGCAATCATCCTGCTCTACTCAGCGCTTGTCTGGCTACATTTGGAGTACTGTGTCCAGTTCTAGTCCCCACAATTCAAGAAAGATGTGGACAGACTGGAGAGGGTCCAAATGAGAGCCACAAAGATGATCAAATGGCTGGAGAACCTGCCCAGTGAGGAAAGACTGATGGAGTTTGGTCTCTTCTCCCTGGAGAGGGCTCATCACAGTATTCCAGCCATCACTTAAAGGGTGGCTATGAAGAAGACGGAGACTCTCTTCATAAGTTTCCGTGTGGAGAGGACAAGGGGCAACAGGTACAAGTTGCACTGGGAGAGGTTTCATCTCAATGTAAGAAAGACATTTTTTTTACACTGAGAACAATTATTCACTGGAACAACCTCCCTGAGGTTGGGGTAGAGTCTGCATCACTGGAGGTTTTCAAGATGTGACTGGACAAAGTGCTAGATAATCTCATCAAGGCTCCCTTTCTCATGAAAGGTTGGACCAGATGATCTTTTGAAGTAATTTCCAATGTAGGCTGTTCTATGATTCTATGATTGTTTAAAAACTTGTTTTATTTTAAATAAAAGTAAAGACTTTAGCCCAAGATATTGGAGGTAAGTGCCTGGAAATGTGAAAAATAATGTGGGAAGAGCCGTGGAGGGCAAATAAAAGGAGCTGAGAATGAAATATTGGAAAGCGAATATGAAAATTTTTGTAAGCCAGTCCTCTTAATGTTTGAGGAAGCAGTTCAGAATTTGTAAAGGCCTAGAGAGTTCAATACCGTAAAAAGTCTCTCTTTGCTCCAGTTGGTTTTTATTAATGCTTATTGAGAGGTTAGCTGAACTGTCATGCCAAGTGACCTGCTAAGTTACCACCTAAATTTTGGAGTTTATGTTCCTTGGCACCCCAATACATTTTTATTAATATTTGCAGAAATTGTTATGAGTTTCCAGGCCTTCTGCTGTCAGGTTGGTTATTTTCTCCTGTATTACATTTCTAATATTCTACTGTATTGCTAATCATGTAATTTTAGGATTTTTTTTTTAAACTGCACATTTCTCTGACAGCCTCAACTTCTGAATTATGAACTTTATAAATGTATCTCAGCCTTCATTGGAAATAAAGTATCTACACATTTCAGTTTCTAAGGAAATGCTTGAAAATATGACTGGAGCACACTCTAGAGGCTCAAAATCTCAATGGCATATAAATAACTCCAAATTTATTCATATTTCAAATCTAATGATTTTAAAGCCAATCTCATGATTTTTCAAAGCATGTTTCAATTCTGATGAAAATCTGAAGGAAGGTTTATAAATACTATGGATTTCCTTATCTGCCATTCTTCCAGAGAACTCTCTTTTATTGCTCTTAATCTGCTGACAGGGAACTTGGGTTTGTAAATTTTGCTGACTCTTATATATAGGTCAAAGATGGATAAAACTCTGCCAATTCATAGAGATGCCGATATTATTTCTGGAGTGTTTTGCAAAGTAGCAAAATTTGTCTTGGTAGGTTTTATAAAAGGATTGTGTCCTGAAAAGGACAAATGCTGCACTTGATAAATTTATTTGGAAAACCAAGACAAAAGTATATGTGAATTAAAAAATTCTAAAGAGGTCTGCAGATGTCATATGATTGTATAAAATTTAGTGTGCCACTTAAAATAGTTTGCTAGCCTATAGAGGGGCTATATGTTCTCTGTTATTTTACATCATGTAACATGACTGGGAAACTTGCATGGAGAAGAGGAAAAGCAGGCTTGATAAAAATCCTGATTTATATGTTGCTTTGACTCATCTGAGCTTGACCATGTATCTACCCATCTCCACTTTGCAGATTTTTTTTTAATCTGTGTAGTATTTCCCATAAAATGTGAAGCTCTTCAAGTGTAGCAAAAGGATTAGTGCATTTTTTGGATGGCTGACACTTCAGGATCATGCTTAGTAATGGGTTCATGTTACTCTCTTGAAGGATGGGCTAAATGTCCTGTTGAGTGACCTAGACAGCTGAGTGTTGTCACTGTAACTGAGCAGCAATTTGTAAAATCATTCATGCTTTTTCTAAGCTGCCAAATAGGCAGCTATCAACGCTGTCAAATTTTGGTTATTATTTTCAGCTATTTATTAAGCATACATGTTGCCCGCTTGGACTCTGTTGATCATATATCATTTTATGCTGACACTCTAAAGCCTCAAAGATGAATCAAACTCAGGCATCCCTGTCTGGGTGCGGAGCCCACAGCCAGTAATCACAAGACTTTTCTTTTTTTAACTGCAGTTGGTGTCTCTATTCCCGCTTCTCTGGCTGGTCATCACTTTATTACGCAGAAAATCTGCCCTCCAGTTCTCTGTCTCACGTTGGTTATGCTGCCTGTTTAAACAATTTGGGACAGAATCAGGCATAACCCGTAGCAGCCTTCTTGGGTACAGCTTGCAGGGATGTGGAGCCTGTCCTCTTAAAAAACGAAGCCACTTGGCACGCTCTTGCTGAGGACCTGGAGACGTGGCCAAGGCAGCTGAGGGATGTGCTGATTCAGCGTGTCCGTGCTGGGGCAGGGATTTCCAGACTATAACCTGTGAGCTAACATTTACATTTGGAACAGGTGGTTGTTTTTTTTTTTTTCTCTTGTTTCACAGATAGAGAACCTTTACATTTTGGAAGTTGTTTAAATGACTGTTGAGGCCAGTGAACTGCTGTGATTGTAGTTACCAATCCCTGGCAGAATCCACACAGCTGTAAGTCAGGGACAAAAGGACAGAAAAAAAATTCAAGGATAAAAAATACCCAACTGGACCCAGCCCAGAAGCATTTACTCCCCTTACATGAGGTACAGCTGAGGACATGCCTGAGCCACTACATCAAAATAAGACCTCTCATTAAGGGAAGGGAAGGCCATGGCAAAAAAAAAAATAAAAACAACAAACCAGTGAGAACAAAAAGCCTGAGGTTTTTTTTCCAAAGGAAGAACTTCTAGTTAAATCTCTACGGGAAGAAAAACTTAATGTTTTCAAAGTAACTACCAATAATGACAAAAGAAAAAGAGGAAAAACCTCACAAAGAGTAAGTAAAGTGAATATGAAGGAGGGAGAGAGCATCGAGCAAGAGAGAAGGAAATAACGTGCCATGTGACTGGAGTCAGAGAGGAAAAGATCGTACTCAGGGTTTGATCCTGAGCCTTTTCTTCATTTACTGATTTTGGTGCCTAGCACTGAAGCTGGGTAAGACACCCAAGATAGGTTATATATACCACGTTACCTTCCAACTAAATAAAAGTAATTAATAGCTAAATACTAAATAATAGTTATTAAGAGGATATTCTTAGGGAAGACATCATTCATATTTGCTTTTTTTTCAGTGAGTTTGCTACAACTCTATGGCTTTATATTTTCAAAAATTGTTCCTGATTGTGCAAATGCAAATAAAGGCATGGAGTAATTTCTGCTTGTGCTATAGCCTTTATGTGTGCAAACAGCACTGCCATATATATAGCTAAAGGCTAGGGAGAAGTCAACATGAAATGGGCTTGTTTCTTACCTAATATTTTTAAAATAATATTTGTCCAAATACCACTGACTGTAAGTCTTGAGAAAGATTATTATTTTTATTAACCTTATTTTAACAATTACAAAATTAACAAGTTTATTTAATTGTTAGTTATATTTGGGTATTTTGTAATACCTTTATAGAAACATTCTTTTTCTTTCTTACCATTTATTTGTTCCAGATTAGCCTTCAAATGTGCTTATTTTTAACTGTTTGCACAGACACCTTTGTCCATTGCTAAAATTCAGAAGGACAATTCCACTACAACAGAATTAAGAAAATCATGCAGCATATATTGTTTTGAGCTACTGTTACACACGTGTCTGTAAAATCAGTCCATATGGACTGGTAAAAATCATACTGCCTGAATAAAATTTGTACGTACACAGCGGTCTTAAGCCTGCAGTTAAAACCGGGGGGAGCCTTTCGCTGCCGGGAATGTGACAGGAAGCAGAAGCCGCTTCTGGCAAAGACCTATAATGAAGTTAACTCCCATTCATGGAGCTCATCTTACTGGTAAGGGGAGGCACTGTAAAAGTAATGATTAAGAGACAGAGCTAAGAACATCACTGAGCTCAGCATACTATGCATTTCAGCTTTGGTGATTTTATTAGCTGTGTGGATGAGGTCACCTTTTGAAATAGCTGAGAGGAAGAGAAAGGAGGAAAGATGCTGGTTGCCTAACATCATGGTGCTAAAGAAATCACGGAGCCTCTTGCTAACACCCAGCGGTTCATTTTGGGCTGCTGTTTTCTGTATCTTGAAGGATACGCCAGAAAATTAGAATTCTTCTGTTTTAGTTTGTTTCCCTGAAAATTCTTGAAGAGTAAATCAGAGCTTTTGTATTTCTTGTAAATTCTTGTAAATGCAGCCTCTCATCCTGGAAAATCATAAGCAGTCACTGTAATTGTGGTGGTCTTTCTGGTGAAGGGTGACCAAAGAGACACCCTCTTTTATGCCTGCGTTTTAAGACCAGAAGTGAGAGTGATGATTATTTAGTTTGACATTCTCCATAACACAGGTCACATCTTAAGTCATAGTCATGGAGGGTCCATGTGATAACTGGCTGCTGTCTCATCTGCTTTTTCAGTACTGAGTAATAAAATGCCTCGAGCGTATTTCTATATAGGTTTTTTTTTAATCTGAAAGTGATTACTATGAATTTCTGTTAGCAAATCCATCACAAAGAAAGATTAGCTATTTTTCTCTAAAACTCGTTGATTACTGATCTTTCATTTATAGCTGTAATTCTAGTTCACTTTGGAATTTACTGCTATTTTTTTTATTGCTATGTTTGATACATAGGAATACATACATTTTCTGTGTGAAATCCCTGGGCTTGAAAGGACATCAAAGTTCATCTGCTGCATCTTCCTGTTGCCAGGCAGGAACATGTGTAGATATATCACTTCTGACAGATACTTGTCTCATGTTTTCTTAAGGGCTGCTAACAATGCGAAGGTTACAGCAGCTCCCCAGAAAAGCTGTAGAGGCATTTCCCAGTGTCCAATCTGAATTTGCCTTGCTGCAGTTTAAACCTGTTCTTTCTCATTTCATGCACCACAGACACGGAAAACACATTATTTCCATCTGGTTTGCAGTAGCCTTTCTATGTATTTGAAAACTTGCCCCATCTTTTTGCATAGGTCGTGTATTTTGTTTACTATCCTGTCGTTCCTGCCTTGCATTCTCACTTTCCCCTTCCTATTATCGGTAGCTTCATTTAGCACGTGTATCTGTTGTCATTAACGTTCTTTCATTTTGCCTTGAGTACTTAAAGTTAGAATGTTCACAGTGAATAACTTCTTGATAGTGAATCAACTTGCTTTTCTATTTTACCTGGGTTATTTTATTCATATTGGTGAAGACACAAGATTTCTAAAGTCAGAGTTTTTGGTAAGTCACTGGAATTTAAAAACTTTATTTTGGTATTTTTTTTGAATACTGTTTTCAGCTCTCTGGTATAAAAAAAGCTCTCCAGCTGAAAAGGTATCCCTCGCATTTTCCTCTGGTCTTGGGATGTCAGACTGGACAGTTTTGTGCAGGTGCCATTACTTCCAGGGAAACAGCTTTGGATAGGAGTGCCATATATCTTGTCCTTCAGAAAGATTTACCTTCAAATTAGCTAGATGGCCAGTGCTACCAGCTAGCAGAGAGTTTGACTAGTCTCCCCCTACTCGTGTTGATGGTACTCTCCTTCCATGCCCAGCTTTCCAAGAGTGACAGGTCTGCGCTCCCTGCAAGGCAGACCTGGATCATTTCACCTCACATAATCCCAGAGCAGAATCGTGGAATAACTTGGGTCAGAAGGGGCCTCTGGAGGTCTCTAGTCCAGCCTCTGGCTTAAAGCAAGGCTTACGCAGGGCTTTCTCTAGTTGGGTTTGAAGAACTACGAGCATCTGGTCTCGTCTCCTCTACATGAGATATGTAGAGACAGCTCTTTTCCAGTTCTCCTTTTGTGTTGTGTCCTTCATTCAGCCCCTGGACCATCTTTGTGGCCCTGCATTGGACTGGCTACATATTGTCAGCAAGTTTCCAGTACTGGGAAGCCCAGGATGGGATGCACTTACTCCAGATGTTGCCCCTCAAATGGGAAGAATGGCCTTGCAAAAAAGAGAGGAAAAATCACTTCTGGCTACACTTCAACACTGCGTACTCGAAGCAGCAAGGGGTTAACAGGGGGTTAATGTAGCTGAGATAAAGTTTTTGTGTAGATTTAAAAGTTGGATTTTTTTTTTTTCCCTTTTTGCTTCAGGCTATTTAGAATCATAGAATGGTTTGGGTTGGAAGGGACCTTTAAATGTCACCCAGTCCAACCCCCCTGCAAGGAGCAGGGACATCTCCAACCAGATCAGGTTGCTCAGAGCCTCATCCAACCTGGCCTTGAATGTTTCCAGGGATGGGGCATCCACCACCTCTCTGGGCAAAATTTCTATGAGTTTTCTTCAGAACAGTCAATATTTTTGCTTAGTCCCCATGCAACTTTTATTTAGAGTTCAGCACCAATTTGAATGCCTTTCTCCCTCTCTCTTTTTCACTCCTTTGTGCTACCAGTGCCACACGCTTCCTGTGTCTTTGAACAAATCATGGTAACTAATGACCATGCTGGACATTGATCCATTTGCAAGCCTGCATCATCCAAAGCCTTAAAGGAATAGCTGTCCGCAGATCTAATTTTATTCTAGACTATGTTTCACTATTATTAAGGGAATATTCAGATTATTTGCAGCATTCCTGCTGCCAATGTATTAATACCTCCCTGCCTGAGTAGAAAGCTGAGCCTCAATCACGCTGTGGTCGGCAAACTCATGTATACTTTATTTTGGGAGCTCAATTGGCTGTTACGGAGGGGCAGCTTCCGTTTCATCTGAGCACATCCTGTGCTAGTGAAGTACCTCAATCATGAACATATGTTACAGGAAATACAGTTGTAGCACATAGAGGGTTTTTAAATTATTCTTAGACTTATGACTAAAGGGCAGTGTCAAAGTTCATGGTCTAAAAGGGAATATTTTTTGACAGTCATCTTATTTTTAGGTCCTTTAACTTGAAACAAGATTTTTCTTGGCTTGAAATGGCGATCAAAATATATACAGCTGTAATGTACAGTAAACAATTTGATGCCTTTGTTGAAGCTAAATTTGCTTATGTGAGATTCTAGTGTTTACAAATCTAATAAAGAATAATAATTGACTACAAAAAGTTGAATTATTTCAAAGTTTGTTTGCTTAGTTTTTCCTTTTGGAAGAGGAAGCTAAATTATATCCAGCTTTGCAGTCCTGCAGGCCTTCATTTCTCTTTCCCATTTCATTAGATTATTTTGCCTTAAATTATAAATTTTCAGCTAGACCTATATTGTTTAATAAATACACCCCTAAAATGGACTTTAAAATAAAGCAAATAATCTGTCCTGTGCTTTGCAAATCAAAAAGTACAAACAGAAACTTAAATAAAAATGTCTTGGGCTCAAATTTTGATCTTTTTATTGTATAGAATAGTAGCTGCTCCTCAAATAGTCCTGCTGTGTCTTTTTGAGGAGTAAAGTCCTTTTCCATGTGAATAAGGCTATCCAACCTTGTCACCCTATATTTAATTATGTTTCAGTACTACTACAGAAGATCTGCTCTTACAGTTATTTAGGCAAAGATCTCAGTGTATTTATCAGGGGCTGAATAAAAATTATGGGATCACTCTGTAGCTACTATTGCTTAAGTCAAATGCATTATGGACTGTTTTCGTGTAATGTTTAAATAAGTATATATGGTGTTGGAGTACTTGATTCATAATTCTCACCAGTTAGAGTCTTCAAAGGCTTAAGCCTTTGAAGAAATTCGGATACTAGCTGAAAGAGCATAAATAAAGACCTCAAGTAATTGCCGAATTCATTACTTTATTCTTTTCACTGCTTATTTTTTACGTATGCAAAATTTTTAGCTCTGGTCCAAGCACAGTGTTGTATTTATTAAATTAATAATTTATTGCAACTTCTGTATAAAGACCAACCTTTACTTATATCAATATTCAAAATCCGGAGAGATTCAGAACAATTTTCCCTCGACATGAATTATTTCTTCATGCATTCAAATCAAGAGGAGAGAGCGAGAAAGGAAAATCCCTATAAAGTTCCCCTTGGATTTCTATCCATTGACTTTTAATTTGGGAAAAATTTAACTAGTATTCAACAGAATGAGATAAGGAGCCTGGAAAATGTACAGTCTTCCTGTATCGGTGTTTCTCTCATCATTTTGCACTTCCTCTGTACCCAGCCGAGTTTCTGGATCCAGTCTCTACGTGGCAGGAAAAATGCAATGGTGTATGGTAGTGTATGATCAGTCTTCTGTAGCAACAGAGAAGCATCCTTCCCGGAAAGATGCACAGATTCGGAGGGGTGCTCCCTTACTGGAGCTGGTCAATAGTCCAGTTCCACTTGGAAGGAGATAGAAGCAGTGGACAATGTCTCTGACTTTTCATTTGCTATCTCAGAACGTTATGAATGACAGGAAACAGAAATGCTTGCCTTTTCTCTTGAAATGTTTCATGTCTATGTGGAAGATCTGTTCAAAAGAAGTATTTTTATATTGGTCTGATTAAAAGGAGTGCAGTCATACAGGCATGACAGTGACTGAGTACATTTTTCTCCTAGCTGGTTTAGAAAACCACCCAAGCTTGAAGTTAACTTCTGAACAGCTTTAACACCAAGAACAGTAAGTTGAAATTGGCACAGGGGAGCTCATTTGTGAAAGATCTGCTTGCTTGTGGCTCAACCTCATCTGTGCCATATCAGTTGAGTTGTCTGAGCTTGAAATCAAAGATGGAGTAGTCCTGGCTCTTCTTCTGTACATGTTTCAACATATACATATGATCAACTTCTCAGCCTGGGAAACTGCACCCAAGAAAACGGGGCGTTATCTTTTAAATGTTAATCAGCTAAAAGTTAGATAGAAGGGTTTACTCTTGTCAATAGAAGTTGCAGGCAGAAGTTGCCACAGATTAAATTTGTATGCTGCAATTGTGTCTTTTGAATAAAACATAATATGGGATTTCATACTTTATGTTTAAAACAGTACTTTTCTTTTGTTTTGTACTGAAATTTAGGACAGAAAAGGAGCCAGAAGCGGCCTTCAAAATTTTTCATCACTCCTTTCTTATGTAAGACTGCTAGCTACTTCGTGAGAGTTTCCTTGAGCATGGACTTTGGTGTTTGACTTCTGTATCAACTAATGAAATAATCCTATTTCAAGAAGTACTTGACCAGTAGAGACACAAGTGTATATACTGGAATGTAATGATGTTAAAATAATCATTACTGGTCCAGACAGTCCTGTGAGTTGGGATGGGACAAAATTACAAGAAAACAATATGGGCTGGAATTTCAAGGACTACACTCAATTTCAGGCTTTTTTTTTTTTTTTTTTTTTTTCTTTACCACCACCCTACCATTTTATTGGCAGGCTTTGTCTCATTTCCTAGTATATATTTGGAAGGTTGGATAGCTCGATCAAGTTATTTTGGTGGTGCTATTTCTTCCCTATGGCATTAAGCAGTGACATTCAATCCACCGCAGCACAGCCAAGCAGCGTTTAAGGATCTCTGTGTACATTAGTTATGTCAGACATCAAAGCGGGAGGCCTGACCCCACCCATATTATTAAATTTAAAGATGATATCAATACTGTCGTGAGTTATGCATCAAATATAAATTGGTTACAAAACATATCTGAATGTTAAACTACCTCAGATTGCCTCAATTGGTGCAATTAGACGGTGAATGTAATTTACATGTTGAGCAGTGGAAAAATTCTTCCTTGTACTAACAAGGATACATTAAACAATGTCTCCAGCCGGTTTCCTTCCCTTAACATCCTTTGCTTCTTAAGTTATTGTTTAATACACTTCCTAATCCTAAATTAGTGCAGGTAGTACTGATTTAGTACTATTTGGCATTGATGTAGCGGTAGCATTTTTTTTTTCCTGACCGACATACATGATAAGAAGCTTTTCATTTCTGAACTGAACAATTATAGACTTGTTTTGCTGTTGAACTGAATATGAAAATAATTATGAGGAAAATAGGCAATGCTCCCAGGAACGCCTCTGGTTTCCAAGTCTAGTCCAATTAGTAAAGAAGGAAGCTTTCTTACACAGCTTTTATCATGGTCTGTTTCACTGATCAGATAGAGTTTATTAATACAGATGGGACCAAACACTCTCCAGATTGAAAAGTAACTAGGTATAGAGTCAATCCATTATATCAATTACCGATTAATGTAATATAGGCTTATAAATATCATCACATCAAGTCATCACATGCATCATGCTGAAAATACAGAGAGATCTGCAGTGCTTTGAAGGTGCCCTAGAAAATCCAAGGTAAACACTGAAAAACTTATTTTGCTTAATTTAAAATGATATTTTCTTTTACCTACGCAATGTCTTTCCTTTTTGTAGCTATATCTGATAAGGAGCTGGAATACACCTTCTGGAAACTGGCTGAAAGATGCAGAAGCAAGGACTGCAGAGCTGTCTTTCAAAATATACATTACATCAAGATAGAAACTCGCCATTGGGAGCATAGGAAACATGGACAAAATAAAAGGAGACAAAAATTTCGGAGAATCTTCAGCCCAGGGTTCTTACAATGTTTTAGAATCCAGTTCCTGTGTTTAAAAGCAGGAATATCCCATCACTTTGCTGGAAACAGGAGGTTTAACACAAGGCCACTGAGTAGTGAAAGCCTGACGCTCTCCCTACAAGGGAAATTTTTATGGGGTAGTAACTTGAGTGAGATGACATCTGAAATATGCCAGGAGAATATGGCATAGGAAAATATAGCATATGGGGGCAGACGTCATGGATGGTTTGTTTGCTAAATGATGATGTCACCTAAGCTTAGGAATTCTATGAAATCCAGCATATCAGTGACTCCCTTATTTCCCCTTTCTAATCAGCTCGGGTGATCTCTATGTGTGCGCCTTGGCTTTTATAAAGTTGTAGGCCTTTAGGATTCAAGGCCTCTGGAAGACCCTGTTTGGTAAGCTGCTGGTCAAGCGGCTACTAATTTATTGGAGCGTACTTTGTAGTTACATTTGGCCAAAATTAAAAGCTCTGAAAGTGATAATCACTGCAAACAGGACTATAAAAGCCAAGGAAAAATAGGCAAGATTGGGGTTCGTAAACACTGGGAGCTTAAAGAGAAAAAGGCAGAGGGCTTTCGAAAGAAGGACTAGGAGAATACCTTACCACTGACTGAGAGTGTCAGAAAAGTCTGAAGTGAACCAGTGATGATACAAAGGTCTATGACCTAAATGGATGTAATATAAATATGGGATTATGAGGGCTAGAAGGGTGCAGATCCTAACTGTAAGGCAGATGCTGGCGTTTATTGTCTGTAACATTTATTGATGGTAACATTTATTGACGGATCATTAAAAGGCTTCTATCGCCTTGGCACTTTAATACCTCCTGCCTAGGAAACAGACATAGTCAACAAATTCTACTGTAGGACTAAAAATAAAAGCTCCATCAACTCACGTGGTCTGCTGCAAAAATAGTCCGGAGAACACTTGAAAGCTTGATTGAGCCAATAGACGTTACGCTGAGCCTTGCCGCGTGCCGGGCTGGGGCTCTGGCTGGGTGCCAGAGGGAACAGGTTCCCAAAAGTCTGCCCTGAGCATGGGGACCAATCCAGTTTTACAATTTTATCACACGTACCCCATGTGTGGACCACTCATAGAACTGTGAATGAGAATCCTCTTGCAAACCTCACCAGCTAAGCAATCCCATCAAATTACTTGTTAAGTCCTCTTCCTCTTTACTCACAATTTGCACTGGGAATAAAGTGTGGCAATGTTATCATATGCTGATGGGAAAGTTGTACGTTTTGTTGCTCCCGCTCAATGCATTGACCAAGAGCCTCTCGCATCTCTGTGTTCTCCTCCCCTCTCCCATCCCATGTGCTGCCTTTCCATCCTCCCGTACTTCAGAAATGTCTTGAAAACTGTCTACTGCCAAGGACTCTGGAGTAAAGTGGAGGACAGGCTATTCACACCAGTAGCAGAATGCTACTTCCCTCTGTTAATGACAGGATATTTAAAAACAAAATGGGCATAGAGCTGTGGCAAACTTTTATAGGATTTAAAAATAGGAATAGAAAAGGACTCTACAAAATATGTGCAAGCATCACTGTGTGTACCTGCCAACCCAATGGGCCTGTATCTCAGAGAAGAGGATTTTCTTCCATTAACCTAGTTTACTAAGTGAATTTTCCAAGTGTCAGTGAACGAGTGTCATTAGCATTCACCCTCAGTGAGAGAACGGCTTTGACTGCAGTTCTTATTTGACTTCTCTCACTAAACCTTATCCATCATGATGAATGCTTGGCCCACTTTGATCTTGGTAGGCATAACGCAAAGTCTGCTGAGGAATGGGGCCTGGGAGAAGTCCAGTCCCTGCTTCTGCAGTCAAGTCATATAATCACTTTAACCCACTCGTTAATTTCCCTTCTAAAAGCACTGGGGTTATTTGCCCCACTATTTCTTATCAGCATTGAAGATTTTTATGGCTTAGAAGAATCAAATATCTTTTTCTAATTTCCAGCGTAACTTTTTCAGGACCTGTTTATATCTATTTGTTTTTGTGCTAGCATGTCCTTAAGCTTAAATAGCTTCTTGCCTTTCTGTCTGTGATATTTACCCACTGATGTATTTATAGACAGCCCTCCTGTCCCCTTTCTCAGGCTTTGTTTCACCAGAGCAAACAAGCCAAGCTCCCATAAGATCACTGTCAGTCTTCTAATGACTCTCTTTCGGTGTGATTTAATTTTTCTGGAACACGAGCGTCCAAGTTTCTATACTCCAAGTGAGGTTCTACTAATGACTCTGTAACATTCTTCCTTACCTTTATTCTGCCCCAAATTCTTCATCAGATACATCCTAGAATCCAGTTTGCCCTTTTCATGGATGGTCATGTCTGTTCTCTGTAATCGGATCTCATTGCAAAAGTTTTAGAGCTCGCTGTTTAAAAAATGTCACAGATTCATCAGCTTCAAGGGAGCTGTGACAGCTTCCACCAGCTGGGGATCTGCATCTGATATTTCAGCTTGCAGGACACAGCTTTCTCTGCGGCTGGCCCGAAACGGTGGAGCTCACTGCCAACTCCCCTCCCCCAAGACCTTCCCCAGGGGAACCACTGATTTGCTTACACCCGGCCTGTAATGTTAAAAAAAGCACTTACTCCATCTCATGCTAATAAAATACTAAGCAAAATTTGGCAAATGCTATTCATTCAGTACGCATGCGTTAAAAAACATCTGAAAATTTCAGCTCCTTTGTTGTTTAAATTAAAAACACTTTCAGTCATTTTAGCCGTTTTGATTTCTAGCCATTCAATTCTTGCCCTTCATTTCTTTCTCAGTCCTCATTAAGTGTGAATAAAACTTTTGAAATGGCAATTAAAATAGATTTCTTTCTGTGGACAGAGAGCCTATGTGTGACTGCATGGCTGCCCATTGTCCTTCTTCATTTCTTCTTTTCTCAGGTCTATCCTTCATCTTCCATCCTCTGTGATTCAGACTGAGCCCCTCATGGCCAGGACCATTGTTTTATATTAATCTCTGCCTAAAGCAGACACACTTGCTATTGGTTTCTGAAAGCATAAAGAATGTAGCAGATCAATGCCGATATCCCGAACTGCACTTGGAAGACAAAGGCAGTGTAGCTGTTGAATTGATGCTCTCGGGAGCACGGAAGCAGAGCTACATTTGGGGCTATCACGGACTTGCCAGAGGACTCTGCGGATATTTCCGTCTAAAGGTTATAGCCAGGGTAAAAGCTACAAAAGCACCGGTGACCGTAATAAAACTTGTAACACACCGAATTGTCTTAGCTGCCCTGTCAAATGAAGCAGAGATTAACAAAAATTTTGAGGGCTAAGACTAAGATGACCGAGGGTCTGGCAGCAGCCTGGACTCTGAGCTCAATCAGAGCATGGTGTCAACAGGCTGCATCGATTTACAAGAAAGACGTGGCGATAGTATTTCTGCTTTTGAATAGACCCTAAAAGCACCTGCTCAGGAAGTAGTAGGACAAGTGGGTTAGAGGCTTGAAATTCATGTCCAGGGGAAAGAAATCAGGGAGTTGAGCTCTGGGACATCTCTCTCCCAGCTAAAAAACCTAATCATCCTCAGCATCCCCATTTTCCCTCAGAGCCTGTGACAGCTGCCTGCAGCCTCCATGAAAGAAAGAGGTTCAGAAGCACCTTTTCCTTTGTTTTTTTTTTTTTTTCTTTTTGGACTGGCTTGGACATTTCTGTGTTCAGCACACAGCATCTTATGAACCCTGTTTGAGACGTCCAAGTCTGCCTGGCCACCCATCACGCTGAACACCGCGCTGCTGTTGCCCTTTGTCAAACACCTGCTCTGAGAGTCCCGTATTTGTGCTTCTGCATCAGCACTTCAGCTGCACTCTGTGTGGTACTCATCTATTTACGCTTGATTGACAGGTTTCTCGGGACCAGAAATTTTGCATCTGCCTATTAAAAACTTGGAAGATAATGAAATAATCGATTCTCTGTTGGTGCTTTTTTCGCCATCGTCACCTGTGCTGGTACCACGCAGCTCATGGATCTGCCTTCCTGGGTTCACCAACACCATCTTTGGCGTATAGATTTTAACTGACACCTTCAGCTGACAGGTAGTCAATCAACAGCAGAGAGAGGTAGTGATATTGAACTGGTGATAGCTGGTTTCAGTAACTGCAAAAGACTAGCTCCCCTGCAAGCCTCAAGATACTTTTGAAAGGTAGATTTAACTAGACATGGAAATGTAGCTCTGAGTTTAATGCAGAAGTTTTGCTTTGCTGGGGTGAGGTTTTTACCCAGAGGGATGTAAATCTCCCTAGGCTAAAACTACAGAGATAATTACTTATTGCCCAGGAATCCCAGCACAGTGATTGATCCAGTATGACCCCTATATAGCTAATTACAGACTGTCAAGGCAATTTCTCTTCAAGTCGGACCGATATTTAATTAGTCTCCTCCTTATTGAAATCCTGACCTTGATTTGGCACCAGGAAAGCAGAGGGTCGTGTATCTGGCCAGAGCATCTCATCGCTGCTCCGGGGGCAGGCAGACAAGGTAGTTACAGCTAAAAAGAAAAAATGGCAAATGAGAGTCCAAAATGAAGGAGCAGCTTTCTCCACCTCCTATTTCCTTCCTCTCCCCCTCTCCCTCCTCTAAAACCTGTTGCTCACGCTAAAAGACTAAATGAAACCCACCTTTTGGTGGGTACAATTGCCTTTTGGTGACTTTCAGTTAATTTATAGCACAAAACAGAGGAGATAGCTCTATTGGTAACCTTTTGGTCAAACTGGAAACTGGCAATTTATTCCTGCTGCTTTGTCTTTCAACCAGTTGTTAATCCATGGCAGAAGTTTACCTTCTACCTTGTGCCTACCTGGTTTCCTTGGTAACTTCTTGTAAGAATATTACAAAAGCTTGCAAAAGGCCAAATAAAGTGTCAGCTGCTTAATCTTTATTTACGGAAAATTTTGTGCTGTTAAATCCACTAGATCTCTGCCAAAGCTGGCTGACGTATTTCATAGACTATTTCCTTCTCTCTTGTTCAAAAAAGGGTCCAGATATTATTAAACCAAAAAAACCCAACCAAAATATAAGAATCTCTTTGCTTGTGTAAAGAGATTTAAGACCTGGAAGTTACCTGAACCTTCATATGTGCTCCATAGCGATCCTTTATGTATGAGAATTGGTACTGAAATTACTTTTTCAGCTTTGCATATATTTAAAATGTTTTGCAGTAAAAGGTGGTTAAAATCATGCCTTCTGATGCCTTCAGAAAGGGTTTTGATTGCTTAGATAGTATCATGATTGTCATCAGTTTATGAATGATTTAGAAGCAAAAGTGGGAACAAAGTCAGGACAGAAGAGAATCAGAACAGCTTTAATTGCGAAACAAAGAGGAAGGAGTGAAAATTGGCAATAATTACATGTTTCATTGTTCATGCTACTTCCAAAGTTCCACCATGACACAGGTTCCACTCGCTCGATGGTGCGGATGCAAAACGTCCGTCTGTGCTACCAGCTTGTGGTAGCGCTTCGGACTAAGGTGTGCAGGAGAGAAGGATAAAACAAGCGAGTGGTGCAGGGAGAGTTCAGATACTAAATACCTTGCAGGGTGAAATCTGAAAAGGAAGGAAGCCAGGAAGAGATTGGGCACTTTTGGGTACTTCCACTTTTTTTCCCCTAAAGGTTTGGAAATGGTTCTCCTGCCTATGGCAAGCTTCTTTCAAAGATCTCCACTTAGGCCATCCGTACAGCTTTCTGATGGAAAAAAGCCCAAATTTCAGGTTTTCATAGCTAAACAGCTATTGGGTAGGAAGCTGTTGCTCAAAATATATATGGAAGGGGCAAAAGGAAGGAAAAAGTTCCAAATGGCCAATGCTAACAAATTTTGGAAGAAATATCACACTCAGGTATCAGAGCTTAAGAAAATCTGCTTCTATTATGGATTAGACAGATATTTAACGTTGGAGTCAGATTATTTTATCTCAAATCCAAAGGCAACCTTGTCTTTCCGAGAAGCCCGTGAGGGCTTCTGGACCAAGAAGAGCACTTGCCAGAGCCGCTGCTCCAGGGCTGCGGTGGTGACGTCCATGGCGAGCCAGGCTGGAAGCAGAACCAGAGAGATGAGTTCGGGGCTGGCAATGACCCTCCAACGCTGCCTTGAAGGCGGCTTTGCCCCTCGAGGGGGTTTGGGGGGGTACAAGGAGAATGGAGGAGAGCGCGGGCCATGGCAGCGTTGCCACGTGCGCTTCATCAGGGGGGCTGATGGTGACAAGAGCGGCCTAGGTTTTGGCAAAAAAAAAAAATACTGCTTGCATGTAGAGTCCTGTCCAAGCAAAGTCTTGATGGATGGGTTTTGCTGGAATAAAAAGCACAGGAACGCGTTCACTGCTCTCTTTCGGGTTAGCCTTCCCACCTTTCCGAATATTTCCCTTGGCTTCCCAACCAGTGCCGGTAGCCGTGTGGCGGGAGCTGGCGGGAGGCACATGGCGAACAGCGGGCGTGGTGGCTGGGACGAAGCGTGCCGGGGTCGGGACTCCCTAACGGGGTTCCTCGCGCCCAGGAACCCCGCGAAAACGCGGGAAATCGCGTAAATGGGCTCGGTCGGGCCGAGAACCCGCCGCCGCCGCTCGCAGAGGGGGGCGGTCTCAGACCAGCCGCCCTTGGCCTGGCGCTAACGGCCCCGTGGGGGCCCGGGAGGAAAGGAGGGGCGGGGAGATCCGGCAACTTTCCCTC
>WHYT01014117.1:153840-167596 GCA_009806455.1 Tetrax tetrax
GAAGCTTTTTGGGGAGGGGGGGTCGGGGGGTTGTTATAGACCCTTTCTGGCGTGTCGTGAGCCGGTTGCAAAGTTGTCTACGCAACTGCTGGAACAGTCGGTGCCTCACCTCGCTTGGGAGGTGATTCAGCTCATCCCTCCCAGCCCCTGAAGGACGCCGGAACGTTTGATGCTTAGTTTTCTTGAAGTCTGTTTTACCGTTATTTGGGTCTTTTACTGCTTGGTATCCTGGGATGGGGGGGCAGAGGGAGGGAATCGTCATTCTTTTTGAGTTGAAAAAACGCGTTACAGCTCTGTTCTTCATTGTGTTTGAAGAAAATGTACTCTGTCAGGTAACTTTTATGGGTTATGTGTGCGTACGTAATTCCCGTCATAGCTCAGCTAGAGCGAGGCGATTTGATTTTTGATACTGTGCCTTGAGACTTGGGACGACGCGGTTGTCTCACCTGGCAGCACGGCTAGTGACCCACATCTTGGCAAAACTTTCCTTATGAGCCGGTACGAGGTGGTGAAGAGAAGATTGATGAAGGTCATCTGCCATGCCGATGGAAAAAGTCCTTGCTTGAAAATAACGCCATGTTTTTCACCTTTCGCAGTTGGCAGACCACTCCACACATTGGAGCCTTCTGACAAGGTGCTTTTGTTACCTTTTGTGGCTCTTTTTCAAGTAGTCTGCTGACCCACAAAGTTGAAAACCAGTGCTTTTAGCTTGGTAGGGCACTGGACTGGGCTGTCTCCCGTTGGTTTGCTGCCAGCTGGGGTTGTTACTGTTTTGTGTTGTGCTGCAGCGCGCAGGTCCTGGCTCTGGACTGGCGTCCCACTCTACTAGGTGTAGTAGGTCACTCCTGCCCCCTGAAATCCACAAGAAAATGAGGAGGCAGCGTGGGGATATGGACACTGCGCAGGAGCCCGTGGTGCTATTGATGGGTGATGGAAGTGATGAGAGCGGATGCAGCGTGGCGGTGCAAGTGTGGGTAACTCGAGGTCCACCGTGGTGACCAGTGGAGCTGGCAGGGACAGTCAAAGCCATCGACAGCTTTCCCCGCCACCATTTTCCCAGAAGCGGCTGTTTGTGTGATAGAGCCGAAGAGGATGCGTGTCCCCTCCTGAGGCGCTGTGACTTTGTGGCCGTGGTATGCGAGGTGCAAGCTGTTGTCCAGTACGTTGGGCTGTAAGCTGTGGCTCCAGAGCAGGTAAATGTTCTGCTCTGCTGTTCCGTGTGGCTCGTGTGATATGGGGATCCCCAGCCTGGCCGGCCACCTGCTCGGACAGCCTCTGCCCGTGCCTCCTTGCCCCCAGACTCTCTTTTCTGAGGAGGGTCTCAGCAGCCCATCCCGCCACACCACTCCAGGCACCCTGTCTGAGCACCTCTCCAAAATCTTGCAGTTTTGGGTCCTGGACTTTGGGGAAAAAAATTTTTCCCCTTGTGTGGATGTCAAGTCTAGTAAAATGGGGTCCTGAACTCAATTTGGGAAACGGGCTCCGCTGAAAAACAAAAGAAGTAAAAGAGCATGACAGGAATAAGTGTTAGAACAGCATTTTCCAACTCAACGTGCTTTTCTGTGTACGGTATAACTGGGGACGGCTCAGTTATGTGAATGAGAAGCGCTCTGCTCTTTTCACATCAGAAGAGTGAATGCCTCTGATGTTTGGGCAGGGGGTCTCTTCATGGCACCCACACCCAGAGGAGGGTTTGCAGAGGGGCACAGCTCCCCACAGCCTACCCCACTCCCAGCCTGGCATGCAAGGAGCTGGCGGGGGGTTATCGTGGACCCCACAGTGCAGAGGCGCGGGATTTGCGGTGGGTGGTGTCCGTGCTGGGACAGCAGCCAGGGCAGGAGGAACGATGACGCCTCGCAGCTGCCCACCATCTCCCCAAGCTCGCCCTGTGTCGAGCAGGGCGCTGGGATGGGCGGCTGCTGGGGGTCCCTGCTGACCTAGTGTGTCTCCTCCGGCTTTGTCTTAGTTAAGATCTGGGGAGAAATGACCCTTCTTAAATTTTTTTTTTTTTTAGAGGCTTCTTATTTTTGTGAGGGATACTATACTTATTTTTGTGGGCCTTTCACATGGCACTTTCAAATTCATAGATGCCTCTGAGAGACCCATGAACTCATTTTCCCATCCGACTTTGTGAATATTCTTTTTCTGTAGACTCAGAGTATACACCACATACTTCTTTCATGCTCTCAGCTGCCATTGCAAGTCTGAGCTACTTTCATAACTTTTTTCCTTTTTTTTTGTTTGCTAATAAAATCACATAAGACTTACATCCTTCCCTGTATTATGTTATTTTTTTCCAATGTCTTTTTTTTTTTTTCTACTGCTGTTCATTATGTCTTATTTTTTCATACTGAGTACATTTTAAATATGAGCCCTTTTATTCCTTATTTGTCCTGAAAGCCTCCAGTTCAAACTGGACACTTTTGAAGTCTAGAAGATACGAGGTTTGTCCCACAGATGTAGACTAATTCAGTTCTTAAAATCATTTGAGATCATAACTTTCTATAAATATCTGACATCAGCAGACGCTTTGAAGTCTCACAGAGCTCATTCTTCTGTAAATACAAAGTAGTAACTAAAACCAAAGAGGACATTAAAAAATACAAATTATAAATAAGAAGGAATGTTTATCAGTTTGCGTTTTTTTAAGATGTTTTATAGAAAAGGCTATAAATACATTTCTTTCTTTAAAAAACTATTTGGGAAGAGGATTCAATACATGTAGGAATGCAATAGTACATTTTTTAGCATTTTGTGCTTTTTAAAGCCTCTGGGTACCCTGAGAGTAATTAGTAGAAGATTTTTAATAAGTAAAGGTCATGTGACCATAAAAGGAATAAAGCACTTGAAGGTCAAAGAACAGATTTTTCTGAAATCGATAAAACAAATTAGTGGATTTCAAGGTTGGTTAGCATGTTCTTCCTTTAGATTGCTGTGTATTTGTATACCATCCTTGCACAGAAAAATGCACAGAGCTTCTCGTCAGGAAGTTTTGGCTGTATTTGTTTACATTACAGTCACCCTCTATCTTGAACAACAGCAAAGGACAGACACTAAATTCACCAGATTCCAAGAACTGTGAAGGGATGTACTTTGGAAAGTAGTGTCATTACAGACAGTTTCTCTCATTTTTGGGCTCCTATTTAATGTCATTATGATTCTTTTGTGTTTTGAGAAAGACCATGACGGGGTAAACCAAAATAGGTGGGTTAGGCAGGGTGAGGGTATTGCTCAAAAACCTTATCCTGAACATGGGAAAGCGAAAGAGGGGAGAGGAGTTATTTAAAAAACAAAACAAAACCCCAAACCCCCCAAATCCAAATCCAGGAAAACCCACAGTAGCTTCCCCCACCCAGACCAAACCCAGCCATATGTTGTTTTTTTAAAGCACAGGGACCTGTACTGAAACATGCAGGTGAGCTGACCTGCTCTAAAGGATGGGGAATTGCTGAATTCAGGTGGTTTGAATGAAGAGCCGTGGTTTCAAGTTACGGGATTTCAGCCCTGCGCTGTAGAACTGAGTGACTTCCATGGCAGGGGAGAGGATTCCTGTGGAAGCGTTGCAGTGCAGTTGTCTGCCGCTTAAGATGCTTTTCCTCGCAGAGATTATTTTCCAAACAGATTCCTCCATCGCAGACCAGTTTGACCCACTTTTGACGTTGTAAACAGAGATCAGAACTGGAGCAGGAATTTTCCTTGTCAGACGAGGCTTCGCGCTCCATTAAGTTTTGTTTGTACTTTCATTTTTGGTCGGCTGTTCGACAGAAAGCATCATTTTGAGGGCAGCTTTGTTCTGTTCAAGGAAAACAGGGAAGATGCATCAGGGGATGTGACGCAGCGGCCATTTGGTACCTTGTGGTCCCCCCCACCCCTCTTAGGGGCTCCCGGAGGGGACGGGAGCAGCTGGTTCAGCCCTTTGAAGTCGGTGGATGGGGAAGCGCGCTGGGTGTGCGGCTGGGTCTGCCGCGCCTTGGCCACCCTCCCGTCAAACAGCCCGTCGCCAGCCATTGCACCCGAGCATGGGATTGAACAACCCAGAAGCTGCTCTGCTGCACGTGGGAGGCTGATCCAAAACACAGCCGCTTCCTCTCGCTGCTCCCGCATCGCCGAGGCGTGAGAGGAGCGTCACAGCACTGGCCCCAGGAAAATAAATACCGCGCTCTCTTGCTGGTTGAGACTCGGTGCGCGGCTGGAGGAAAACTTCGTTCTCCCAGTAGAGGATTGGGCACTGACATCAACGTTAGTTTGGTTATTATTTGGGGTAGTATCAGCGCTGATGGCAGCAAAGATTAATATCTTTTTATAAATACCTCATATATTAGTAGGATTCTCTTTTTAGTGATAGAGGTCTTTGGCTAAACGATGCGTTCTGAATTGTATCGGTACTCGGACGTATCAGGGCCAAAAACCTCTGTCCTCTTGTCACAAGGTGTGACCTGGATGTGGTATTTCAGGCATTGCAAAGGAAGAAAGAGGGAAAGGTGTTTGGGAGGCAGAGGTAATAACAGGTGGTGATTTTTGTCGCCCGATAACCTTTGCAGAGGGTGCAACACCGGCTGTGAGCTGGCTGGCAGAGCTCAGAAACCCTGCTGAGCATCCCAGCAGTGGTGCAGAGGTTACTCCTGAGGTAGCAGTTGCCAGGCGCTGGTTGCCCCCGAGCGATCTGAATTTGGGAAATTCTTCTGGCAGGGTGGGTCTGCCCCTGCAGCCCTGCTGAGGCTTTCGGGGTCTGCCTGGAAATCCGTTGTGAGGGTATTGCAGATGCTGGTATTACAGTAGCAGCAGCAGAAGGTCGTGGTAGGGCTAGACCTGGGAGGCAGGAAGCAAAATCTGTATTTTAATATGCATATGCTCTCCCCCCCAGCAATAGTCTTTACGTAGAGCCTCCCAAGGAGATTATTTGTGCTCTGGCAAGAATAATCCGCACCGGGCAGCTGTGCCTGCCATGGCTATGCGCTTGGGGAGTGCCAGCGTGCGTGGGGATGCCAGGGTGCAAGCACTGCAAGGGTGAGCCGAGTGCCGGGATCGTTTGGTCCTGTAACAGAGTTATCATTGGCCATGTTGTCATTTACCATGTTACTCCTACGGTCTGGTGAGAGCAGGGGTGCACAGATGCGCTGAAGGACAATGCCCATGCTTTTGCCATCGGCGCACAGGCTGTGTAATTCTGGTGGCTGGAATGTTGTCCAGAGAAACACGGTCTATAAGTGTGCACTGAGGAAGAGAGGACTTGTATCTGCATTTGCTGTCTTTTTCCTTGAACATCAGATCCTGTTAATGCATAAGGGTCTAGACTGAATTAAACAAGGGCATGCCAGACCCTAAGAAGAGGGGGAAATTAATGAAACTATTGGCAATTAAATTGGTTTTGTGACAAAACACAGAAGGATAATTTAGTTTTGCTGGTCTTACTCTTGTTAAGATCCTTTCCACAGTTTCTAGATACATTCTTTCTATGTCTGTGCATAATATGGACAACAGAAAATGCAATTCCTTAGCTGTCAGGCACCCTACTGCTACCCAGACCGTCCTCCGAACACTGTGTCTGTGTGGGGAAAAGAGAGAGCTGTGGGGATGCCACCAGCATGCTCCCTCTGGTTACTACCGTATGCTAGTGGCTGAGGGCACCAAATCATTCAGCTGAAAATGTTCAACATTGTAATTCAAGCCTTAGAAAATCCTGGCTTTAAAATCGAAGTTTACAATATATATATATATGTATATATATGTAAGTGTATTTATACGGATATACACACATATATGTACTTAAAATCTGGCTTTGAATCACTGAGGGGTATTCGATATATATTTTTCTTAAATCACAATTTTAATTAGTTGTTACCCACTGGCTGTGATTTGAAGAGCTGGAACCTTAAGACATTTCAAGCGTGACAGGGCTTGCAAAAACACTGTGAGCTGGCAGCGTGGAAGCGGCGTCAGTCTTGCACCTTGGCTGGCTGCGCTTTGCTCCCTGATCCTCAGCCAGTGTGACACTCCCGCGCTCTCCCCGACTTCGCTGCATGGAGCAAAGACACCTCCTCTCCGTGTCTCTCGGTACAACGTGGCTGCTGCCATCACCCACCGCTGGCACCGCAGAGTCATCTGCAAGAAGTTCCTGTCGCACTGCTCCTCATCACGGACCTTTGGCACCCGGTGTGCAGAGTCTCCTTTTGGCCCCCGAAACGCTGCTGGGGTCTGACAGCATTTCGTTCAGGTCTCCATTTTCCAGCTCTGCAGCGAGCGTTGTCGGACAATGTTGGCACTGTGCCCAGGAGAGGTTCTCCACTGTAGGGCTTTGGTAGTTCCATGGAATATTTTCGCACACAGAAAGGGGGAAAAAGCAGTAAAAATCATACCCCCCTCCCGCTTTGACAGTGCAGCTGTGCTGACAGCCAAGTGCTTTTGTTGGCTTTGTTAATGCCACTGGGGGAAGCGGTACCGTTAGACTGGCAGAGGAATTCCCTCTCTGGCATATGTTACATCCACAGCACGGAGCGATGCCAGCATATCTAGCAGCAGAGCTCTCCCAGTGTAAACAAACCCTGAGTGATTGGACTCCTGAAGCCCCAGCTCGCGCTGCATCAGAACAGCGACGCTGTGCGGGAAGTGCCGCCGGCTTTATGTGAGAAAGGGTGCAGAATCCCCACCCGCCAGCCTCCCTTCACAGGGGAACGCCAGCGAGTGGAGCTCCCAAAAAATACCTCTTTAGGTAGGTTCTCGCTAAGCCCTGCCCAAATGCTGTCTGCACCTGGAGTAGCGCTTCAGCGGGCTTTTTCCACTCGCTGACTTCGGCGAAATAACACGTTTTCCTGTGGGCATCTAATGCTGGCACCCCTGGAGCTCCGCGGCATGAGGCTGATAATACTGCATGGGGTCGGTGACAGTTGCTAGCTGATGCCCTCTTTTTCTTTAAAAAATAGCAAGAAAACAAGCAAAACCACAGGAATTAGGAATATTATTTGTCAGCATTTAGGAAACACTGGAAAGAAGATTACTCCTGCGGCTGTGACTAGACTCTTGTGTGTGTACATATAAAATTCTTCATGCACATTCCCATGCATGTGTTTCAGTAGGACTCCTGCCTAGCTCGGTTCCCAAGGTGGGCCTGCCAGTGGATCCTAATTGCAGTTGCAAAGGCAGCTTTCAGTCTCATGTTTGCTAAGTTTTACGTGCTCGGTGTTCTCGATTTCTTAACGCTGTCTGAATGTAGGGTTGTTTTTTTTTTGTGTGAAATATAAAAATATAATGGAAACTTGAGAAAATAAGAATACCATCTAGAATGCCTTCGTGCCCTTAATTTACTGTGTTGGTATCTTAGGGCTTGGTCCCACCTCATGGGAGTCAGTTTGTAGACTTTGATGGGAATTTGATCAGAGTCCAAGGGAAGTAACTAAATACAGTACTTCCACTGCAAAGATCATATTGTTTTCCTGAACATTGTTTAATACAGGTGGAAATCTGAAAGATTGAGCTGAAACAGCTGTACCAGTTTTACAGGATCATTTTTGCAGAGCAGATTGAAGAAAAAGTGGCTCTAGTTCTTGTGTAAGGCTCGAAGAACCGGTTTATCAAGGCTGCCACAGGTCTGGCTGGCAGTTTAACCAAACTGTACATTTCCTTTGCAAACTTAGCTGAACTTAGTTTTTCAGGGCTATTTCCAGTCAGGGACTGAAGCAGCTAAAGCAGCACATCAGCGTGTTTGAATGTAGGTCACTGCTAATGAAAGCAGGCCAAACAGACAAGCATTTCTGAACACGTGCAGGGGAAGAACTTGGAAGAGCTGGAGGAGTCTTCGGTCAACCAAAGTGCTCCTGGTTACAGGTGCTGTAACAGGATGGAAGCTGAGGGAGCATGGAGCTGTGGCTGATGAGCTAGTGTGGCCCATTGGACAGTAAAGGAGGGTGGTGGCATAAGGTTGTGTGGTAGAAGAGTAAGGCTAAATGTGGGGTTGGAGTTGATGGTTTGGAAGGTGGTGTTGTGTGGTCTGAGGTGGAACAGATGGAAGGAAGGAGTACAGGGACTCGTGTGGCTACGTAGGATGTGCAGCAGAGGAGTGTCAGATGTGGGTTTAGCTGTGCTGATGGCTGTGGAGCGAGGCAGTGGGATCGAAGAGCTGCTGTTGTGGTTGTCACTACTAGTGGTATCCAACGGCAAGAGGTTTGGGAACCTCCATGCTAAATTATTTCATAAAAAGCAGGCACTTGTCACTTCTCAGAGAGGATTCACTGTTGAGTTCTTCCAAAGGATGTTCAAGGGACTCTTGTGGACTCAGGAGACGACTGAAGTTTGGAATGCTAAGCAGATAAAAGCTCACTGAAGTCCCAGATGGGGTCAAGAACACAGGTGCACTTTTGCTTTTGCCTTCTGCTGTGTCTTAGCTCTGGGTTAACTTCAAGGCTGGGTGTCCTTCTCAGCATATAAGAACTTTAAGGCATATTTCAAGGCACCTGTCTTTCCCCTTGTGCTGTGTGCGGAGCCTAGGTGAATTCTTGCATGAATCCTGGAAATGTAAAATTTGGGCACCTGAGTGCTTGGCTTGTAGGAGCTTCAGTCTTTTACTGAATCTAGCTCTTACTGTCTACATTGACCGCCTGCTGCTGTGTTTTTGGAGCATGGGGTTCCTCATGCTAAAATACAGATGTCCAGCACATGGTAACTGCTGCGTGACTTATTGAAGAGTTTGTGGGCAGCAGGTTTTATAGGTTGGGAAAAGTCAGTACTAAGAGCTGCAGTCCCGCAGAAACTGCGTCGTGGTAAGGTCTGGTGCTCCACCAAGACACCTAATTTTAAAACAAAACTGCACCTTGCTGAGAATCCTGATCCATGTTTTTAGTTTAATTATAGCATCCTGCACATGTCATCTAACACCACCAGCCAGATGTGTGATCCATGAAGTGGCTGGGCTCGACTGCACAGTGCTCCTTACTTAGAGACATGGAAGGTGTGACCCTTTGAAGAGCAGCTGTGACTCCTGCTGTCCTGGGAGGAGTGTGGGGTTCCATCCGCAGTCCTCTGAGCCTGGCTCTCTTCACTGACTGTGGAGGGAGCGCCGCACCTGCCATGGGTCCCTTCCAATGGATGCTTCCTCAAGAAGCAGACCCGTGTAGCTATGGAGGGTGCCGCTGTGATGTCACTTTCTTTTCCATCCCTGCTGCGTGTGGTTTGTGAGGGTGGCTGCTCTGGGACTGAGGATGGAGCAGGAAACCCAAATGTCCCAAGGTGTCAGACGTGGGCGCAGGAGCAGGTGGGAGGCAACGCAGCTGGGAGCGGTGGGGAGGGAAGGAACCTGTAGGAGTTGCTGGTTCACAGCCCAGGTTAGTGTGAGAATGGCCTAGCTTCCTCCTCATGAATTTTTTAAATCTCATTTTTATCCCTGAACACAAACCCTGGTGACAAACTCCAGCCTGCAGCACTTGTGCAGGAGGTGTTTGCCTCTGTGCTACCATGCTCCATCCAAAGATCATTTGCCCTTGATATTGTGCCTTGGTTGCTCAAAAGGGCTGGATGCAAAACAGAGTTGCTGTGGGACCAAATGTCATCAGTAGGACCCTTTCATTAGCATTGCTGCATTGTTAATTTATGGTATTTTTACTGATTAGATTGCAGTAATGCTCTGTGTATACAAGGTATCCTGAAACCTGGAGAGAAAACTCTTTCCTGCTGCGAGGCAGATACAGTGTAAAAGGCTCTGGGGAGGATGAACAGGGTGTGGGAAAAATGGTCCCACATGTTGTGACAGAGGACAGTACCCTCATCCACCCTGTCCCTACAATACCTCCCTTTGGGATTGCATTCTTCTGTGATGCTCTTCACAGTGCAGAGTTTCCTCTTTATGGGGTTTTCCCTAGCATGCCTTCTTGAGGGATGAGTCTTTGAACTTCAGACTCTGACAGCTGTACTTGTGAACAGGACATTTTAAAGTGTCTGCTGGACATGCCTACTAGTTTGCAGCTACCTGTTGTGTTCTTTATTAGATTCTGCTTTCTAGTAACTGAGATAGTCTTCCTACATAGTAAACCACGTTGTACATACTATATGTTGGGCTAGACAAATTATTTTGTTTTTAAATGTATATGTAGTAACTCTTTTGTAATTCTTCCTCTTGCTGTTGCCCTCATGCCTTAATTTTTCATATTTACTCATTGCAATCAGATGACTGTTTTTTTTTTCTTTTAAACTCCTTATTTTACACATTCCTTGCTTATTTCCTTCCTATACTTTCCCTGTCTGAATGAAGTAATGTTAGCCTTTTTCATTTTTTAAGACTGCCACTCTCATACCTTTTATTGATACTACCTGTCTCTGCCTTGCCCTTTTTTATTCATTAGTTGTGGTTGATTAAAATCATAAACTTAAACTGATCAAAACAGATGGGACATCTGGCTAGGTACCGTCTATTTGTATCGTACATTGTTCTCCACCTTTTCTGGAGGACGGAAAATACTCTGCTCCTTGGTAGCTGCAGTGCATCACATAAGTGTCCTCATTGAACTAGCCACGATTTCCACAACTACTCCCTGAGAGATTAAATCTTAATCAGAACCTGTCCCTGAACCACGAAGAAGTGGTTTAAACTGTTGCTGCTCTGTGTATTACCTTCCCCTTGTCTCTTTGGATTCCACTGTGGAGCCCCGGTCCCTAATTAAGAATCTGTCAGGTCCCTCTGGAATCCTTGTCTTTTCTAATTACTATTAACCTTTTTTATTTGTATTACTAGAGCACATAGAGTTTCCAGTTGGACACTGAGGCCTCTTTGTACTACTAGCAGTTGTGTAGACACAGAAGACGAAGACAGCCCCTATTAATGAACTAATGGTGTTGGTCTATGACAACAAGAGGATAAGGCAAATACCGGAGAGGAAAATATGTAATCTCTTTATTTTATTGGCTTTATGTGCGTGCAATCTACTTTTATTAAGCTAAGTAATTTTGGAGTATGACCCTACTTTGATTTTATTTTGTTTATCCTTTCTCTCTGAATGTATTTGCCATCTTTCAGGCAGATCAGGACTTAGCCTCAGTGCTCTGCTTGCATTTATGTGCTGTTACATTGTGAATAATCTGTGAGGCTATAAATGTGATCTGTGAGAGTGAGGTCACCCTCCTGAGCCTCCTATAACTGTATGTAAAGGATGTCATATGCCGTAAGTGTGACTTTAACACGGGCTTGGCCTGCGTAATTGCACTTTGTGATTCTGTCAGGGGGGTTCGGTTTGTTACTGGGGTCCCTTGCTGTGACTCTCAGCCATCTGTAGAAGGCTGCTGGAATCACATGAAGATTTCCCAGGTAAATGGCTTCAAGGGTTTGCTTCTTTTTATGGGATCAATAACACTTTAAATTTCTAGCAGGATACAAATGCTAAGATATTTTTAGATTCATTACCCATACACTTCTGTCTCCTGTTGGATAAAAATGCCACTGTAGCCACAGAGCTGAGAAAATGTAGCTTGCCTCTCACCTCACCCTTGAAGTCTTTTCCCTTCTTTTGTGAGAGAAGAAGTGACATTTCTTATTGGAACTTATTTTATTCTTTCAAGGGAAGATGATTTTTAACTGGAAACAGGCATTAGAGTCCTGGTTGGGCTGAGGTCTCACAGATGTATATTTGGCATGTATTTTAAACTTCCAGACCTGAAAGAGGACAATTTGTAGGGTTTGGGTTTTCTTTGTTCTTTGCTTCTTTAGGTGGAAAGTTTTGTCCTCCTCTAATCAGATGTCCCCCTTTACCCCCTTTTTTTTTTGGCCTATTTCTAGGTATTATGCAGTGGTTTATGAGTTACATGCAGTCTCTTATGAGGTGGTATTTCATATATCTGGGTTTCTTAAAATTACTGATTTCTGTGCTTAACATGGAGGGGACTTGGGGAATAAGGAGTGTTGAAGTGGTGTACCTGATTCTGTTATGAGACAAGATGTCTTCTTTTATGAAACAAGATGTTTTCTTTTAAGAGAAATCTAGATTTGCTATGATTTCTTGTTAGAGGTTTTTCTTGTTTGAGGAGCAGAAGTGATTTTAAGGTTTCTCAGGATGAAAAGAAGCCTTGATGAAGTAGAAGCAACCAAGAAAATTGTGGGTGCGAAAAAAGAAATTAGCAAGTCTGACCTGTAAAGGGAGATCTAAGCCAGTTATTATGCAAATAATTTAGGAAAATAAAGTTTATAACTGCAACTATATAATTATTGTGTAAGTATTAGGAATATGGAGAAGGGGGCGTACTAGAAGCATCACCTTCCATGGAAATACTAATGGGATTCTCAGGAATCCTGTCTAACAAGGGATGTTGGCATGATTGACTACGCTTGAGATTTCTTACTAAAATTGAGAAATAAGTTAATTGGAGTAATCAAAAAGTGTACCAAGCAATAAATGCAAAAACAGCAAAAACAATGCAAGAAGCATGAAGCTCTTGATGTTTCCAGGAGGGTTCTCTTACCACTTGCATCCTTCCTGAATTTACAGAGATCGTCTTTTGGGCTGTTGTACCCATGTACAATTTCCTTGGTGTTCCCTTTATGTTTTCGTGTAGCAAAAGGGTTATTCTTAACCTAGAGCTGTTTATCATAGTACCAAACAATTTGAGGAGTTTGAAGTGTGAGTGTGTGTGCGCTTGCTTGAGGAAAGGAAAATTCTTCAACTCCTATTGCTACCAAATTCTTAGTATTACAAAATAGTGGTTTTCATTTAAAACTAACCAGAATTTGTGTTTAGAAAGTGATAGTGACTTGTGTTTTAAATTTCTTTGTAACAGATTCACCCTGTCATGCTGTTGTATTCGTTAATTTTTCTGGTGTCACAGGGTCAGAAATATCTTTGATCCTGTATGAACATACGAGAAGGTGCTGCTACCTTGGTTTCAGCTTGATGCAGTGTTTGGAGTGAACCTCATGTGAAGTTCCCAGTACTATGGGGGTGGAATTAGCTTGTGACTTTGTGTAGCCTTGACATACAGGTGCATTTAAGAAAACTTCTTCAAAGTGTAATGTGTAACCGAAGGACACGACGCCACGTGTTACCACCTTAGCTTTCAGCGACTGGCTGCACTTCTGTGCAAGGCTTTCCCCTTCAAATGAAACAGGGTGTCCAGGGCTGCAGGTCTGTCTGCCTCTCAGTTTGGGCCATGCTTTGTTTGCTAAACTACGTCATAGAAAATCAGTGAGCTTATTGTGAAACGATGCTTACGTATGCACAGAATTCAAGTTAAGCTGTGGTAAGTTACGCTGTGGCTCTGAAGCGCGTGGAGCTGGCTGGTTTTCTGTGGAAGGTCTACACCTGACTTTCAGGGAAGAGGTTGAACTGAAGGCAGCATGAATGTGGGTGCAGAGAGGACATGGCGGCGTTGCCAAAAGCTCTTTTTTCTTAAGTTCAGTCAAGGTTTTCCTCCTTGGGAAGTTGCTTCTTTTCTGGGATAGGAAGAGACTGCAGCTGTTTATTAAACTACAGATAAACAAAGCTCGTTCATGTCAGACTCTGGAATTGGTAGATCATTAACTCGGGGTCCTGGTGTTTTTCCACTGAGGTCTTTGAGGCGTTCGTGATACATTTCCTTGTTAGAGAACTGGACCAAAGTGAAAACAGCGGGGGCACTGGCAGCCCCGCAAACCGGATTTATTTCCCCAGCGCGGGATCCTTTCTTCCTGCGGCCCAGGGCGGGACCCCGTCCCGAGGAGGGGCTGTGTCCCGGCTGCCCCCCGTGCAGCCCCTGGGCCCCAGGGGCGGGCCCGCCTCGCCCCGCAGCCCCAACCCTTAACGGCACG
>WHYT01014118.1:0-113767 GCA_009806455.1 Tetrax tetrax
AGGTATCGGCCAGCTCTCAAAAAGAGGACCTGGTTATAAGAACAGTTCTGCCAAAATCTGGAGCATTTAAAAAGTGCAAATTTGGCTTCAACACTTCTGAGTTTAAAGTCCTGAAAATTAACAATAGCATTCAGATTTATTTTTTTTCCTGCTGGGAGTTTGAGCTCATAAGATGCATATAAGTTATGTTTCTTAATTGTCCTCACAACCTCGACGTGGTGTGAGCCAGAAACATTTTTCATTGACAGACAGAGTCCCCTTATCATCCGTTAATCAGTTCCAAGAACCAAAATTAAAAAATGCATTAATCAACTCCAGATTAAGAGGTCCAGGAATGCACCAGCAGCCAACTGAGGATCCATGATGTTGGTACCTGATGTGAAATGTAAAACAAGGGAAGAGTCTCTAGGCTGGCTGGGACAGAGTCAGGAGGAAGTTGGCTTTTGGATCTCTGTTTTGTGATGTCAGACAGGGCTCTCATTTATCACAGTTTAGGATGCTTTATCTAGAGGACAGCAAATTCAGTTTTCACCTGTGCCCTTGTCTCCTTTCCTCTGTGTTAGAGCCTCGCTATATTCCACACAATATTGTATTACTCCACAGCTGTTCAGTAGATCTGAATGTACGTATGTAGTAGTGGAAGTCTCACAAAGTGCTCCCATATTACCTAAAATTACATTTTCTGTAATTTAGCGTGAAAGGAGAGACTTCCCCCAAATTATCTTCACTTTTTATAAAACATCTTGCAACTTTCAGAAGGGTGCAGAATAATAAAAAATTCATAGCCAGTTCAAAATCAGAAACCATTAATAAATACCTGTTCTGAGACAGATTTCTCAGAGCAACTAAGAGGGTTACCATTCCTTCTGGATATCCACACACAAGGAAACTCTCAAAAGATGGAGAAAGAGATTGACAAATCACTGAAGAAGGAATGGATATGGGCAGATTAAATTTGAACTACCCTCTTACAGCTTTGAAATAATAACAGTATGTGTCCTAGATGTGGCTCATCCTAATGTGGGGACCCAGAAGCCAAGTTGATTTTTTTTCTGAAGGATGCAGTTTAATTTTTTTTTTTCTGCAGCTAAGTGTCACTGACTAATGAAAATATATTGGCACAATACTTGCAGATTATTGTTCCATGTGGCTGTACTTCTTAGCTGGGAATTTGTAAGCAGGTCATGACTGAAAGCAATATGAATGCACTCAGCTATTCTAATATTCAAAATATATCATGCTATATTTATTGGAGACAAAGTCTGACAAGATTATGTGTATACTAGGAACAGATAATGAAACATTGCATTGCATTGGCACTGGCGGTGTCAGCAATAGAGAAATTACAAACCTTAAATATTTATATAGTAAAATGAAATGCAGCTATTAATGCTTCCAAGAAGCATGCACTGTGATGCTATAGATAGACATGAAGAGTAGAGTTTTGGAATATTTCTAACAGGACGATTTATCATTTTTACAGAATAGCTCCATGTCTGTGGAAACACAGTCTTAAGGAAATTAGAAAAAGACTTGCAAAGAGCCAATGAGGTCCGAACATAAAAAATGGATCTTCCTGAGGGCTTAAATACAAAATGGAAAAATGAATAAGTAATCCATTTTTCTGGATTGCTGATTTATTTATGTTGATTTAAACACAGTAAATACACACATTTATTTAAAATACTTTGGAAACCAACAGTACTTATTGTCCTTCAGAAGATCATATACTTATTTTCTTTTCATTAATTTAAATTTTGGAAAAAATACCACTTCAATGTTTATTATTTTTGGTATGAGAAGACTGAGTAATAAACAGAATAGCTCTTAAACATAGATTTAATGGTGCTTAATCCAGGTTAACTTTTTATCGTCATTGATGGAAGAAATTCTGAAGTCCTATGTTGAGTACGTAAAAGGAACTCTGGAAGGATTTAAGAACTGGGCCCATTTTGCCATTTCCTTCAGCAGTCTGATGGAGCAAGTCTTCCTGCTGAAGTCTCAACTTCATTAACAGCTATAATCCCGAAGACTACAATAGGGCTGAGATTTCACTTATTGGGATTTTTTCACTTAATCCCCAAATGGGATGAAACTATGTTGATTTCTGCCCAATGATGAGAAAAATGTACTGATCTGGAACACCAAAGTTAATAATTTAAAGTCCTGGAAAGCTATGTGTATCAATTTGGATTGTTTTGAGGAGTCTTGTCCAAGCTGGTGATACAAAATTTTAGTATTTCTGAGAGACAAGAAGGGCTAAGGAGACGGTGTGGAACAGTGGGTTTCAGCTGCCATTCTCTGGATTTATTTTGTTGTTGTTGTTTAGTGTAAGCTCACTTGAACCACCTGGCAAAGTGAACTGAGAAAAGGTCTCCTCCCTTCTAAGTGAGGCTGTGAGTGATCACCACAGCAGTGTAAATCATACTAATTGCCAACTGGGGCCATTTTTCTCTTCTTTTACCTTGCACAGGCTGGTACCAGGAAAGCATTCAGCTGAGACCTATAACATGAAGCAGTGCTCAGTCTGAGGCCAGGAGAACATCCTGAACATCTCGCCACCCAACTGGGTGAACTTCAGCTCAGACAAGGAAGGAATTAAGTATCACTGTGGTACTCTCAGGTTACATCAGCTTAAATTGCTGGGAAAGCACACACTTGGTGTTCATACAGCTATGACAGAGCCTTTAGTGATTGTTGCCTCCTTAGCTCAGCTTCAGCAGAAGCATCCGTGGGGTAACCAAGATGAATATCAGAATCTAATCCTTTGGTATGAACAACGTATGCAAAATACATTTTTTTTTCCCTCTGTTACTGAATCTCTTTACTCTGAAAAAGCATTGACAAAAGAAAAGGACATGTTGTGCAAGTTTTTCCTCACTTATTTTCCATTTCATACATTTGACAAAATGTATCTTTTCCATTGCATTTCATCATGACAGACATCAGATCCTTTCTGAAGGCTATGGAAGAATGAATCTAGTATGCTGCAAGCAGGCAATGCACCCACATGTGTGTTAGATGAGGCTGTCCAGGCTCTGGGTCTCCGTGGTGGCAGAAGAGGAGGACACAGTTTGATCTGCTGATTTTAAGACAAGCATGTTCTATGTTTAAAACCACACTCGTGGTTTCTGAGCTATGATCTATTAGAAAATGGATTGGTACCGTGAAGTACGTCTCATACACCATCAAACAGCTGCTGGGACCTATGTATATGCAGAGATCTTTAGGTATTCAAAGTTTTAGCCAAGCCTAGAAGGTTATTTGAAAGTGAAGGGACTGGTATTGAGCTTCATAACTTCTAAGCAGAATTTATTCTGTCATTAAGTCTCTGCCCTTTATCCAACTATCAACTTCAAGACTTGAAAAAAATACGGACTTCTTTTCTCATACAGGTATGAAATGCTAATGCTAAGCTTAGTCTATGGGGCATACACGCAGAGAAACATGAGTTTAGGTGAATAGAACTATATAGTGCCTAAATTGCATATTTTGCTTCTTATCTTACAAATAACGGGGAGCTTGCTTTGGTTTATCTTGGTGGATGATGGCCATTTAAAATTCTGAGTGTGGATGCTCCTTAGAAGATTAAATAGTTGTTCTGTGTTTCCTCCTCAAAGTTGCTGTGCAGCAAGGGAAATATGATAGTATTAAAAAAATGTGCAATGTGTTGACCCTAGCTGGATGCTAGGTGACCACCAAAGGCAGTCTATCACTCCCCCTTCTCAGCTGGACAGCAGAGGGAAAATATAATGAAAGGCTTTCGGTTTGAGATAAGGACAGGGAGAGATCACCAGTCACAGGCAAAACAGACTCAACTTGGGGAAATTAGTTTAATTTATTACCCATCAAAATCAGAGTAGGATAATGAGAAAATAAAAACCAAATCTTAATAACACCTTCCTCCCACCCCTCTCTTCTTCTCAGGCTTAACTTCACTCCACCTTGCTCTACCTCCTCCCCTCGAGTGGTGCAAAGGGATGGGGAATGGGGGTTGTGGTCAGTTCATCACACATTGTCTCTGCTGCTCCTTCCTCCTCAGGAGGACGACTCCTCACACTCTTCCCCTGCTCCAGCATGGGGATCCTCACGTGGGCTGCAGTCCTTCACGAACTTCTTCAATGTGAGCTCTTTTCCATGGCATGCAGTCCCTCTAGAACTGGCTGCCCCAGCGGGCCTTCCATGGGCCACAGCCTCCTTCAGGCATCCACCTGCCCCGACGTGGGGTCCTCCACGGGCTGCAGGTGGATCTCTGCTCCTCTGTGGGCCTCCATGGGCTTCAGGAGGACAACCTGCCTCACCATGGGCTGCATCACAGGCTGAAGGGGAATCTCTGCTCCAGTGCCTGGAGCACATCCTCCTTCTCCTTCTTCACTGATTCGATGTCCACAGTGTGTTTCTCATATATTCTCGCTCCTCTCTCCGGTAGCAGTTTTCTCTTGCATAGGTTTTTTCTCCCCCTTCTTAACTATGTTATCCCAGAGGCACTATCATCGTTGCTGAAGGGCTTGGCATTGGCCAGCAGCAGGTCCATCTTGGAGCTGGTGGCATGGGCTCTGTCAAACATGAGGGAACCTTCTAGCAGCTTGTCACATAAGTCATCCCTGTAGTCTTCCCTCCCCACTACCAAAATCTCGCCACATAAACCCAATACAAATTGAAATAGTACTAGAAATAGTTCTAGAAAATTTGACCCGTTACAAATTTTAGGCTTAACCATCCCTTAGCTTTCACATTTGAACCCAGATTACAGATATTTTGCAGCCTGTATCTGTCTCTACTCTCTGCTCTTCTACAATCCAAGCAATCCATGTGATTAATCTAAGCATCAAGCAGAGAAACCCAAGGGATTCAGATGACTTCATGGTCAGAAAATACCGCAGTACTCACCCTGAAAAGTTGCAGTTAATAGTTACTGCTGCACAAAAGGGCATAAGTCATGTCCTCCAACCTTAGTAAGTGAGAAGGCCCAGATAAAAAGGAAAAATATATTTGTGTTATGCATATTCTTCATGTCTAAATTACTCTCTATGGAAAATGCTATGGTAGATCTGGTCATGAATGCTTTAGTACCTTTTGTGAATTTGCAGTCAAATGTCTTTTCCATTTTAAGAAACATTCTTCCTGGTTGAATGTGCCCCAGCAGGTTAGCCTGATCCTGGACTGAGGTTTCTTTTTTTCCATTAACGCAAAATGAAATACTAAATTAGGATTTACAAGTAAATTTGCAGTCTATAGTGATGTCATTATATCATCTGATATAATATATAAGCATGTCCAGAGCTCAGGGAAACAGCTGTCTGCACTCTCAAAGGTCTGAGTGCTTCAAATGGAAACTAGAGCCTCAGCAACAACATTTTAACCCTACTACTTAATGGCCAGTGGTAGGAGGAAGTGGAAGGGTATTTCACATCCCATGTTTCACATCACAGCTAAATTCAATATGAGAAATAGAATATTCATGCATATTTTAAGACTTGCCATGACTCTGTGGAGTTTATTAAGTAATGGTTCATTGCAAGAAAAGCTATGACATTTTATATCAGATGGTTTTTTTCTCCAGAATTTTTTTTTTTTTTTTTTTTATTTTTGTGGGGGGATAGAAACAAACCCTTTTTAAAATTGGATCAGGACATTTTCAAAGAAAAAAAATAGGATAAGAGTAATCTTAAACCCTATGCAATATATATTCTGACAGCATATTTCAAAATAGCACTGCATATTTATATATACAAAAGCAAATAATATTTGCCTACCCTTTGATGGTGAAAATGAATAGATTACTAACATGTTGTTCATCATTCACAGAAGAAAATATAGTAATCAATATAAAAGGATAAGGAGAGTTTTATAGGTCAATTTATTATACACTGTCATAACTTTGACGGGCATAATGAATGTTGTTTCTCTTTACTGCCCAATGCCGTAGATGAATACACTAAAGAAAAAGGGCAAAGAATACAAAATTTGAGATGAATTGTCATTACTCTCCTGATATTTTATAAATATATATATCTTATGACACAGCTCTCACATTTCTCTTTACTATTAAAGAACTGAGCTTGCTCTCTCTAGTTTTATAAGGATTAAAAGTATCCTCACCACCTGGTGCTGGTAGCTTTACTGTGGCATTCCAATATTTACAGCATCCGATGTCTATAATTTTATGTTGTACACGGGGCGATCATCTCCTGTTCCGCTGAGCTTGTTTGGCAAAACATGACACTTTAACCTGATTTTGACGCAGTCAATAGAGAGGAAGAAAACAGATACAGCAATGCTTGTCTAAGGAGTTGAGCAGTCCTGCATGGTAACGACACTGAAGCATTTCTTTGCTGTGTACTGTGCCTTTCCTCAGGGAATGATTTCAATTCCATACAGAGATTTTCTAAGCCCTTGTTTACCAGGATGGCTGGCTTAAGCTTGCTTCCAGGATATGATTGTAACAACATTCCGCAAACACAAAAATCCCTCAAATATAGAGTAATATTTTCTAGAGATCTTGAGTGACTGTGGAACATTTTAAAATGGCTTAGACACGTTGAGTTAAATTTTTAATAGCATTTATGGAGCTCTGTGATGGCTCTTAGTCAAATTATGCAACAGTAATCTGCTGTGTTGGTCGTTTCAGCTCACATTGCTTCTGCTTCCAGCATATACCTTTGCTTTCCCTAACCAGCACCTGCCAGGGGCAGTTTTTTCAGCCCTCGTTTTCCAACCAAATTTAACAAAGCTGGCAATTAGCAGTAAGTGTTTACGTAATAACAGATTTCAAATCCATTATGAGCACAAGCTTTCTAACTGAACCTTTACCAGTAGCCTAAGAGCTCTTCAGGAACACTGTGCATCTCATGGAGATGTCCCACCCTGCTGCCAATAGGTAGAAGCAGAGTCATTTGTGCCACAGTTTCACAAACCAGAGTCATCTACGTGAGTTTTCTGTGGGTTTGTTTTGTTTTAGGGGTTTTTGGGTTTTGGGGTTTTTTTTTGCATTTGACAACCATAAGGATAATAATGGCTTCAAATTTTTTATCCCTGTAGTTTTGGGAACTGAAGGAAGTCAAATCATAGACTCATAAAATCACAGAACAGCTTGGGTTGGAAAGGACCTTTAAAGGTCATCTAGTCCAACCCCTCTGTAAGGAGCAAGGGCTTCTCCAACCAGATCAGGTTGCTCAGAGCCCCGTCCAACCTGGCCTTGAATGTTTCCAGGGATGGGGCATCCATCACCTCTATGGGCAACCTGTTCCAGTGTTCCACCACCTTCATTATAAAAAAAAAATTTCCTTATATCAAGTCTGAATCTACCTCCTATTTTAAAACCATTACCCCTTGTCCTGTTGCAAATATTATGATAAAAGTTAAAAACCTAATTATGAAATAAAGTGAGCCAGCTCTGAGCAAAAGTAAATTGTAGAACACAGGAGTCTTAAGAGTCAATTGTAGTTATGGGAATTGTAACCATAGAAGTTTAAGTTTTGTTTAAAATCAGTTAACCACGGAGATTTTGATAAAAATTAATTGACTTGTAGCATTGTGTTTTAGGAAACTAAGGAAACCGTTATGGACAGCAGTTTGCTGCTAGGAAACCCTCTACCCTTCCCATCTCAATCTGGGTATCGAGGATTCCAATCAGTAGAGCTAAGTGAGATTAACCAATGATTGCTTTAATGTAAGAATAATACGATTTTTGACAAATACCAATATGAGGTGATTCTTGCTAACTATAGAACTGTAGTCAAATAGGTTAAATTTTATATGAAACCTATTTGTCCTTAGAGGGAACAGGGAGTCTTAAGACTGTTACAACATCTCGTTTGTTAGAAGTCAGCCTAGCATGTCTGAGGTAATTAAGAAAGGTGGCAGAACAAAGCTAGGCCTCAAACACCAGCTGTGAAAATAGGCCCTGAGCCATCACTTTGGAGCCAGAAAAATCTAAGAGCAACATGACCTGTTCTCAAGACCATATATGGAGATTTTAAGGAGGAGTTTGACCAGCGAATTCGAGGACGGGACGTTCCGATGACCCCCAAGACCACCAGAAGACCCTCAACTCAAAAGACTGAGCGTGCGCAAGTGGGTGGGGAATATTATAATGGTTTCTAGGAAGATTAATGTTTATGTATAATATTTCTTGGAAATCTAGTGAATGCGTATAACAGGTGTGTATTTAACCTGCACTGTTGGATTGAACAGGTGAGCACGCTAGGTGGAGCAATCCCCCATGCACCCAGTGCTGCAATAAAGGCGTGCCTGCTTCTTAACTTCTCATTGCTGTTAAGGAGTTTTATTCTGGATTTTGCTAACAGTTCTATCACAACAGGCCCTGCTGAAGAGTTTCTCCCCATCTTTCCTATAAGCACCCTTTAAGTACTGGAAGGCTGCTACAAGGTCTCCCCAGAGCCTTCTCTTCTCCAAGCTGAATAGCCCCAACTCTCAGCCTGTCGTCATAGGAGAGATGCTCCAGCCCTCTCATTGTCTTCGTGGCCCTCGCTCCAACAGGTCCACGTCCTTCTTATGTTGAGGGCTTCAGAACTGGACATAGCACTCCAGGTGGAGTCTCACAAGAACGAAGCAGAGGGGGAAAATCACCTCCCTCGACCTGCTGGTGATGCTTCTTTAGGTGCAGCCCAGGATGTGGTTGGCTTTCTGGTCTGCAAACGCACATTGCTGGCTGTTTAGCTTCTTGTCCACCAACACTCCCATGTCCTTCTCCTCAGGGCTACTCTCAATCCATTCTCCGCTCAGCTTGTATTTGTGCCTGGGATTGCCCTGACCCACCTACAGACTTTGCACTTGGCCTGGTTGAACCAGGTTTGTATTGGCACACTTCTCCAGCCTTTCAAGGTTCCTCTGGATGGCATCCATTCTCACCAGTGTGTCGACTGCACCACACAGCTTGATGTCATCAGTGAACTTGCTGAGGGTGCACTCTATCCCACTGTCCATGTCGCCAACAAAGATGTTGAACAGGGCCGGACCCAACATGGACCTCTGACAAATGCCACTCGTCACCAGTCTTCACTTGGACATTGAGCCATTGAGCAGTATTCTTTGAGTGCGGCCCATCCAGCCAATTCCTTTTCCACTGAGTGGTCCTTCCATCAAATCCATGTCTCTCCGGTTTATAGACAAGGATGTTGTGTGGGACAGTTTCAAATATTTTGCACAAGTCCAGGTAGATGACATCAGCTGGTCGTTCCTTGTCCACCGATGCTGTCACCCCATCATAGAAGGCCACCAAATTGCTCAAGCACAATTTGCCCTTAGTGAAGCCACGTTGGCTGTCACCAGTCACCTACTTATAGTCCATGTGCCTTAGCATGGTTTCCAGGAGAATCTGTTTCATGGCTTTGGCAGGCACAGAGGTGAGACTGACCAGCCTGTAGTTCTCTGGGTCTTCCTTGTTCCTTTTTTTTTTTTAAATGGGGGTTATGTTACCCATTTTCCAGTCACCAGGAACCTTACCAGACTGCTATTACTTCTCAAATATGATGGACAATGGCTTGACAACTTCATCCTCCACTTCCCTCAGGACCTGTGGATTCATCTTAGTAGGATCCATGAACTTGTGCACCTTTGGGTTCCTTAGATGGTCCTGAATCTGCTCTTCAGCTACAGTGGGCAGTTCTTCATCCTCCCAGTCCCTACTTTTGCCTTCTGCAACTTGAGTGATGTGGTTAGAGCCTTTGCCAGTGAAGACTGAGGCAAAAAAGTCACTGAGTACCTCAGCCTTCTCCATGTTTCGGGTAACCAGGTCTCCCATTTCTTTCTGGAGAGGGCCCACTTTCTCTCTGGTCTCCCTTTTATCCCTGAAGTACCTAAAGAAGCTTTTCTTATTGTCCTTGACATCCCTGGCCAGATTCAATCCTGTCAGGGCTTTAGCCTTCCTTACCTGATCCCTGACTGCTTGGACAACCTTTCTGTAATCTTCCCATGCAACCCATCCTTCCTTCCACCCTCTGTAGGCTTCCTTTTTGTTTTTCAGTTGGTCCAGAAGCTCCTTGTTCATCCTTGGTGTTTTTGCCCAACTTCCTCTTTGTTGGGATGCCTCGCTCCTGAGCTTGCTTGACACTCATCAGAGGTAGCTAACAAAGTGCAACCATTTTGGAATACCATGGTAGTTTTTAAGCATTAATTACTATTAGAGGCACACATTGTCTCTTTTTTTTAAAAAAAAAACAACAACAATATAAGGTTCAAAGCAAACTGATGAATTCTGTGTTGATTTCTATAGATCCATGCCTCATCCTCCCTGGGCTTTCATCTATTTACTTTCCTCTGTGGTGTCCAGCATGAGAACATCTTTGGTGTTGTACAAATGCAAGCACATCTTACTCTTGGTTGTTTTGCAGAGGAATAGGGCAGAGACAGGTAAAAAATTAGCAGCCCAGATCATGCTATGACTGTCCCTTACATTTCAAATATCTTCAAGAGAATGATCACCTGCCTTACATACGTTGGAGATGCAAGAGATCATCTAAGTCTCTCAACTTAACTTGTTGGCATATTTCTATTTATTTGCTTATAATCTTCAGTCCCTGAAACTCATTGCAATTCAATAAGGGTCCCTTCTTTCTGCTTGATGATGTTACTCCTTTCTGGCAATAGTATTCCATGAAGAGACCTCTAAATGGAAGATTCATTTTAAAAGAAAGATGAATCAAATCTTTCAGTGTTAGCACCTTTATTTTGCTCCTGTTAAACGGACTTCGATAGTTTTCATTCTTTCTCTCTCCTTGAAACCTCATAGTAGCTTTCACTAGTACTTCCTTATGATTCATATAATTCAGAAATTGATTATGATGTGTTGTACTGCTTCAATTAAAATAAGAAGCAAGAGGCTAAATGCAGAAAGAAATCTACAGATATGCAGGCAGACACTTCTATTAGATAATATTTTTATTTATAGTTAACATTTTCATCACGGTTGTTGGTTAATGAATCATTTGGAAACCAGGCATGCTTTGCTTGAATCAATACCGTTGTTGTAAATATCCACCTACTAATTCAGCCAGTAATTTTCAGAGGATGCATTGTTCATGACTGATTGGCTTTGCATGCTGAGGCTAGTTATCTATGTTAAATGCAGTGGCTTCCTTTTTATGAATAAAAGATCGAAATGTTTTAAACAGAACTATAAAGAATAATGAACTTCAGGTATCAGATTTGAATCAATACCTGCAATCTGGAAAATTAGACAACAGAGACATAGTTACTAGCCCATGACAGCGGTACAAATACTTGTGATTAATCAACATTTTAAGCCTTTTTAGTCGGAGAGAGGTGGGGTCTTGTTCATGAGGATATGCACACATTGACTCTTTCATAATTTACTGTAACTGATAGGTTTAAACTGAAAATTTACAGTAAAGGAACAAACCATTTTTTTTTTTTGCAGGACCTCTGTCTCATTCAGTGGATTAAAATAGACCGTGCTCACGTATGGGCAGTTATTCAGCATTTTGTTTTCTCTTTATTGTTTGGTGTATATTCCACACTTTATTTATTGCACACCATATAGTCTTACTTTCAAGACAGATTTATGCACGTCCTCACAGCTTTTCTATGGCTTTGATACCTAATTTTGTGGCCCCATAGATGTTTCCATAGGCCTTCAACTCTTCTTTATGGAAGATTTCCACTTATGTTCAGTGATAACAATCCTTTCAGATGGCAATTTTTTTCAGTTAATCCTGTAATTTGAGACATAGCGTTCAGTCAGTTTACAATCCATTTATGAAGGGCTACATTTTATTTCATATAATGTTATTATTTTAAGCAAATAATATTAGGTAAAATGCTTTTAGAAGTATGCTGATATCTATCCTTTCTACCAATAAAGGACTATGTCTGACAGAAAGATTTTAGAAAAGTATTGTCTTTGAAAACCAAATTATAAGCTGCTGTTTTTATCGAGATTCTTGTCAAAGTGATGACATAAACATGATTAAAAAACAGTCAAAAGAAAATTTAAAGTGAAAAAGACATGAAAATGAACTTCAAAAGCTATTGAAGTATTTAGTTTTATTTCTCTTCATCTTCAAAAAAAGTTATTTTCTAGAGCTGTTTTCCCAGAAAAGCAAACATTTTATGTTCTTTCTGCAGCCAGGTAAAAATTTTGAGAAATTTTATGAAAAAAAACCCAAAGTATCCGTTACAAAATAGTGAATTATGCCACAAAAGGTCAAACAAGAAAAGATAATTTATCTATTCAACTATTCATTAACAAACCCATTCAACAAAGTCCTTTGCAAGCATCCAGTGAGTATTATTGGTTGCTGGATCTTACCTAGCAACCTTCCCCCTTCAGGGGAGGTTTAGATTGGATATTAGGAAACATCTCTTTACTGAAACACTGGCCAAGTGCTGGAAGAGGCTGCCCAGGGAAGTGGTGGAGTCACCATCCCTGGAGGTGTTCAAAAAACGTGTAGACATGGCACTTTGGGACATGGTGCTAGGCATGATGGTGTTGGGGTGACGGTTGGACTTGATGATCTCAGAGGTCTTTTCCAACCTTAATGATTCTGTTCTGTTCTGTTCTGTTCTGTTCTGTTCTATTCTATTCTATTCTATTCTATTCTATTCTACTCTATTCTAGTTCATCAGAATTTATCTCAGATAGAGGAAGATTTGCAGCTTCCTAAGCTATTCTGAGATGCCATTTGCTTAGTTTTTCTGACATAAGCAGTATGCCTTGAGTGATTTCTCTTTGGAGCTGCATCTCAAGGTCAATGTTGCTTGAATCTTAAATCTAGGTTGCTTAAAATCCCCAAGACTCTAGTGCCTCACCTCAGCCTTGAGAAGGAGTGGGAAATCTTTACTATATTACAGAAATAGTGGCTGGCTGGCTGCTCCTGAGACCTCAGCTCTTACCTTTATCTTCCTCTCCCCCACGCCAAGGAAAATCTTACCTTTCCTACATTTCAAAGCATGGCCATGCCAGGCTACTTGGAAAGGCACACAGTGAAATGGGCACAGTAGAAGCAGACTGCTGGTTTATGGTACATGCAACGGGAGGCTTGGAGAAGTGATTGCTTTCTCTGCATTGGTTTATGTGCCTGCTATATCCTACTGGCACTTTTGCTGCTTCAGTGGCATCACCAACTGTAACGAGAACACAGCAACAATGATGACATCCTCTTCAGTCTGATTTGTAGTGGCTAAATAAAATTCTATTTATTTTGAAGATGTTATCTGAGGTTTTAGTTGCTATCTGGAGACTCAGGGAGCAGAAAATGGCTTAACATTAGTTACGAATATCTGTGAGAAACAGAAATCCAATGACGAATCATGCTGGCAACACCTTACCCACCCTGGCAATGCCTAGTATGCATAGGTCATGCTTATTTTGTTCCCACAGAGTGATTTGTCTGTCATACTGCTATCAGCTTCTTTTATGATCACTTTTGGTTTTATATTATTTTCGATTAGCTCATGTTTTAGATCATTAGTTCAACAAATAACCTGTAGCCCAGTGACAGATAATCTGTGTTTAGCAAACATCATTCAACCAAATCCTGACAATTCTCCTTGATTTAGTTTCTAATACTCATTTAAAACACTTTAAAGAAGTTAAATGAACATGAAAATTGTTCTCAGTTTTATATATTGTATATCCATCATCTATTAGACACCCACTCTGAGCTCCATCATTCTAATCAATCATATTGTACAAGTTATTGTATTTGTATTACATAAAGAGATAAATATTCTTTCATTCTTCAAGCGCTATTGCACCTGTTATCCTTCCTTGTATGCACAGTCAATGACCATGGGAACAGGTTAATACCAATTTCTGTTTAAAAGTTGACCTTTGAATGCCATTAATTTATTGATTTTTAAGTTTCCGTACAGTTTAATGTTGCACAAATGGGTTTTAAATCACCTACTGACCTATGGCTCTCTTCTAAAATCTCCAAAATCTTGAGAAAGAAATTGTTTTTGGGTACTTGAGTCATAATGGAAAGACATTGTTTGGGTATTGCTTAAAAGTGCTAATGCAAAAAAAAAACCCAATTTCCTCTATCAGCACTGATGGCCAATGAAGGAAAATCAGCTAATGATTATGCTGGAGAAACTGTTGTCTTATTAAGGAAGTTTAAAAAATCCGAGTAGGTACACACAGACTAATGCAATTTTATGCTCTACAGTTTCTTATTAAAACTGAGAGGAAAAACCAGGATGAATACTGACATGGGGGGAGATGTTCAAAGGCCTCTTGACACTAAAGTCCATGTCCTGATTAAAGAATCATAGAATCATTTAGGCTGGAAAAGACCTAAACACTGTCTTCCTCCCCAGTTTCTTTTCCTTGTATTTTACTATCACTGACAGTGGAAGACAAGCCATTAGAGATGGCAAATCTCCCTATGAGGCATTTTTTGTTTCAGATGTATTCCTTTTGCAAGAAGGATGACACAGAAAAACATCTTCTGAGAGACATTTGAAGAAGGAAACAAACAATCCTGCTGCAAATTACCAAAGGCAATTACTTTTTTTGAAAACTCCATGGGAGAAGCAATGTATACATGCAAACATTTATTGTTGAACTCCAACCTCAACAACATTCTCTGCTCCTGCTCAAAAAGATGACAAGGGCATGCCCCAAATTCATACAGGCTTGCAAAGTGAATGTGCTTAGGCAAAACTGTTTTCTTTTTCTGAGTGGAGGAAATTTGTTGTGTGTGTCAGCTTTTGAACACTTAAGGGGTACCAGTCATGATATTCATTATTACCAGCCAATAAATCCGCTTGTTACTCCTCAGGGAATTTCAGTAAAAGAATGGAGAGCTATTCTGACAGAGGTAATGCCTCAATGTAATGAAAAACTGCTTGAATTACCAACCTCCTGGCCATTGCAGCATATGGGAGTCCTTGCTTGGAAAATAGCTGTCTAATTTAGCCATATGTTACATAAATTAAGTCAATGATCACAGGGTAAATATAAAACAGTGCAGACATATATATGTATATAATATTTAGCAACAGTCAGACTAAGAAAAAAAGGTTAAAAAGCAGAATAGTCATAATGTCAAAGTAAGTTGAAATAAACCAACTACATTTATTTAGGCATCTAATTTTATAACTTTATAACATGCAGAAATGTCATGATGCATCCTGCTCCCATTAGCAAAATCTGTCTGGAGAGAAGAGTGTAGAGTGAATTCAACACACTACTTCTACTAGCCCTGTATCACGTAAGCTCTCAAACTATATTATATTTTATGCCTTAATTAGATGCCTAAACATCAACACTCACATTGAATATTTTCCAAGTTTCTATTGTGTGTCAAGAAATTCAGTTTTTCTTTCTGAAATTAAGTGCCAAGATATTTTCCTCTTTTGAAAAAAATACATATGGACAAGTGATTCTTGGCAAATGCTAGGTACAAAACCCTTTCCAAAAGAAAACAAACTGGTATCCTGGCAAGTGTGATTCTTTTTCTCACAGAAAATACTCAAGAAACTTTTCTGGTTTATCCAGTCCTGATATAAGAGCTGCAAAATGCTACACATCCTAACTTGATTTAACTCACGTGTAGATTTAAAAACTGCTTGGTAATATTTTATGTGTCACCAAGTAGCATGCAGCAAGGTAACTCAAATCCAGATCTTCAAACTGATTCTAATCTCACAGTGACTTTGTATCAGTGGAGTGTCATTGGTATCAATTATATTATTTCCTTGATTTATACTGATACTAATTCAATCAGGAAGAGTCACGATAAGTAGATTGTGAATGACTGGATGTCATGCGCTCTTCCTTTTGCTTTTGGCTAGAGGTACTAAATCAATTTTCTAAAGTGCCATATATCTTTATAACTGTGGATTTTTGCCTCCATTAGCTCCAATTATTCTTGTTTCCCTGCCTGTCATTTTTCAGGAATGCTTTGCAAACATTATTGTAGTGGCAAATTACCATTGCTCTTTCTTGGCTGCAAAATTAGAGTAAATGTTTATAGCATTGTTATATGGTGCTACTGTGATAAAATCTGAATGTTAACATAGGCAGGGAGGTACTGCAGACTCATGCTAGAGTTCAGAGCATATCAGAAGACCGAGGGAAGTGTTTCCTCTGCCCTAGGGCCATCAAAACTACAAGATGCTAGGAAGCTGACTAGATGCATGGACAAGAGATAAATTAATTTAAATATAAAGAGTTACCTGCTGTCTTCTTCGTATTTGAAAAAAAGTGACAGAAAGTAGGCCAAAAGTGGAGAATAAGACTCTTTGGATAAAACTATTGAAGAGACATTCTCACTGGCCATCACTCTCTCAGTCTTACATGGTCATCACTGGTATCAGTTGATTGACTCATAGCTGTCTATTGATTTTGACTTTGCAAAATTTTCTGACTCATTATTCCAGCTGACTGGTGTTCCTCGGTTATAGCTACCTTTTGGTCTGCCCAGTGTGACTCCTTATGTCAAATACTTTTGCTTCACTTCTGCTTGTGCTCACACCTTCCTGTAATGTTAGTTGAATTTGTGAGCTCATGAAGCTCATGACAAGAGGTGGATCTTTTTTGCCATGCAATGCGTTTAATATCCTTTCTGCTTTTAGCACTTAGATAACACCCTCAGAGTGGTGATGTTGGATGGTCGCTTTGTAGCTACAAAAGTCAACATCAGAAGAAATACCACTGTGGGCCTTCCCAGCTCTCAGGGACCAGAGTTAATCATATCACAGGCTGGCTGCAGCACTAGACCTGGCTTGGAGAGGCTGCCAAGCAGTCATGGGAAGTCTGGCATGTTTTTTGAGGTTGTAATAGCAGTATCTCTTATTCTGCTAGACATCTGCTACAGTCTAGATTTTTGTCTTCTTCTAGAGAATCATCTGCTAGACTAGAGATTATATCTCCAGAGCTTCCTGCTCTTCTTGTAAAAGTGCAAGGCACCAGGAGATCAGCCCTTTACCTGGCAGGAAGGCTTCTCGCTACATGGTGCACTTAGTGCTCCAGAAGATGATTTGGAAAGCACAAAAGAAAATCTGAAGACATGGACCCTTCTTCTAGCTTGGTCCTCAAACACAGAGAGCTGCAGGCAAGTCACAGGAATGGCTGTGCTGAAGCCCATGTGAGCTGATCCATGATCTTAAGTACAAGTGGTCTAGCACTGCCAAGTGGCATAGCAGGGAGGGACTTGTCCAACAATGGAGGAGTTGTTCGTTGGCCTGGTTAGTCCCAAAAGCTGCAGCAAATCATAACTCTCACATGAGCCGGGAGCTGTTGCTAGACTCACACCCACACTTCTGGCTGTGAGGCATAGACATGTTCTGGTTTGGATGGAGGAAGCAGAACAGCAAAACTGGCAGAAGAGCTAACTTTCTGCTGTTTGAAGACTCCAAAATTCATAAACTATCTGACAGGAATAAAAACAAATACTACAAGCAGTGCTTAAAAGACAGGGAGGGAAAAAAGCCACTTTACACTTAATACCTTGAAGCAGACAGGGGTCCTGTTCTCCTACAAGGTGTTCACATGTAAGAGCTGACCTTGAACTTGCTGTACCTCCTCAGAAAAGCACCCATCAGCTTCAGTTCCCTGTCTGGGCTGTGGGAATGAACAATTCCCCCTCTTTTCCTCAGTTTCATGTGCCAGTCAAAGGAGCTTATGAAAGAGAAAAAATACATGAACATTCAAGCATACGAAAGAGAACAGAAGATTAATTATCACAGAGGCAGCCGTAGCTTCATATGACTCGAGCGGCAAAAGTTCACAGATGAAACCCTGTGAGTCTTTTGCCAGATTCTTGTGTATGTTAAATAGTTGCAGTGGGATTTCCAGACTCAGCTCAAGCATGATTACCTGACACACGTACCGGTTCTTCGCATGCCTGCTTAATGGTGATACCCAGGCCCTTCAGCCTGCAAGGCTCAAATATGTGTGTCTCATCACTACAAAGAGGAACAAGCACAAACAAATGAAAGATTCATGCAGGAAACCTGAACAGCTGCAGGGTATCCTCCCTGGTATAAATGACATTTCTGGTAATTCCACTTGGAGAGGTTTTTGTTCTTGATGTAAAGGATATACCGTCCGTCTGCCCAGAATCTGTTTTGACAGAAGGAGGTGCAATATCTCCATATTTCCCTTAGGGGCATCACTTTATCACCATATAGAAAACAATTTTTATTGTGTCAAGTCTGAGGCCATTTGTACCACATTTAAGAAACATTTGGAGCAACAGAATTTGAGATATTAAAAATGTAAAATAGAGGATAACCCTGAAGTGTGAGGAGCAGACAGTGGCCTGTGTGATGAATTGCAGAGCCAGGGGAAGTTGGTTAAATCCATGATGGCTACGGGCCTGCCTACTCTGGTCAGATCCTCAGATTTACTTCTCAGTGGGCTCTGCACAGCCCATTGCGTTAACATGTGGGATGAGTAAATCTCAGCTACAGGGCTGGCGTGCAGTCGTGTCTTACCAGGCCTGGCCACAGCCTTTGGCAGCAAAACAAATTATGAACCTAAACTCTTTTTTTTTTTTTTTTGTGACAGATTTCCCCTGCGTCCTTCTAACAGAGACAGTGTGACTTGTTGCTGATGGATGAAACCTCAGAAAATAGTCCCCAGGGCTGCAGTTCCCTCAAGCTCTACTCCACATAACATAATGGCCTCTGGAAATGTGTCCCCTTCCTCCAGGGAAACATGGAAATGGGTGTGATCTGCACGGTGCTCCTTGGGGCTCCCAGCACGGGAGGTGCTCACTTCAGAAGGAGCCCCTGCAAAGGTGTTAGTTAATACGGCTCCTGACATTTGTCAGAGTTTACAAAGGTGGCATTTTCTATTGCAGCTGAACCAAAACTGCACCTGTAATTTACTTAGCTGTCCCAGAACGGCCATTGATGGGCAGAAGAGAAGAAAGGCCTGTAGGCAGTTGAGATGGGCAGCAAAAAGAAAAGGATAACTCTAATAAAAGTCTCCTGTTTGTAAACACATAACTCAGACCTGAAGCTCATTTGTAGGTCTTCCGTAATTCAGAAAAATCCCCAGATCAGAGACTTAGAGCTAAGACAAGTGTCATCCACTTACATATTTTTAGAATACATGATGAAGCACACTCTATAGATAAAGCACTTCAGCTGAAAAACAGGGCATTTCAGAAAACAGAAATGCAAGAGAAATATCAGAGGGTGCACTCTTTAACCTGCAAAAGCAGGAAAAGAACTACTATCTAATTTCCATCCAATTTGTTTTAATTCAAACACTAAATAAAAACCATTGATTTGTGGTTCAGGTAGCCCACTTGTTCTTCCATAAAGCAGCCACTTTAGAGAACAGTTTTATAAAAAAGTCTATTCGTTACAACTTTCTGAACCCTTGCAGCTTTTGATTTATTAGTAATCTTGGCTGTGCAATAGGAAGTGTATTCCATCTGTATTTAACGATCTTAGCTGCCTGCTGTGATAAAAACTACAGCAAAAATTCAGTGCCACCCATTCACCCCTAATATTTGCACAAATCGTCTTTGCCTAGAAAGGAAATGCTCTTTTATTTTGTTTTGTGCGTCTCTAACTTCTTCAGGAAATGAGGAGCACTGGCTTTTCTGCCAGCACCGATTAAATAAGCAGGTTTGTGGAAAATTACACAGCATCCTGCATTTTAATCCAGTTGCATGAAGCTATAGTCCTGTGGTGATCCCCAGCATGGGTCTGCTGTTTTGTAAGAGCGGAAACCAGCAGAGCTGATCTGCTAGAGGCACTATATATGATAATTGCATACAGGTTAAGTGTTTTGCAAATTAGCAGTGCTTCATCATCCCCTTTCTTTTTTCCACCCGTTCACTTTGGCATACAGAGCGTGCTGAAGGTGACTTGTCTAATCTGCAGCAGCTGGAACACCCTGCCATCCCCACACAATCGTTTCCTGTCATTTTCAAATGGAGCTTAAGGAGATGGCTGTTGTTCCGTCAGAAGTGACACACTGCACCATGGATTTTGTCAAGGAGCAACTTAATTTCTGCTGATGTGTTTCTTATATAACAAGACCCCAAGGAAGTCATGTTTCTTGCCTGTCAGTAGTCAGTGCAGAGCAATGAGAGGTCTTCTTTTTCACCCACAGAAAACAGACCATGAAGGTGCAAGGACAAAATAGCCAGGTATTATTCTGGCCTTCCCTGCCTCCCCTTGGCTCTGGATTCATGCAAGAGTTGAGATCTGCTGAGTGCTACCCCTGCCCTGTATGCTAGTGGTACAACTGTTTGTAAGTGGACCCTAAATTCATGATGGCATTTGGGCATGAGACTTGATGTAGGTGCCACTGGCACCCCATCACCCTCAAGGCTCCTCAGTTGCTCGCTCTTCGGATAGGTAAAACTCTTGGTGCCATCTTTGACCTCTATCCCCCTATATTTTTGCTGTCTTGGCAGGCAGACCATGGGACCCCTGACCAGGCAGGGGCACTTGGCACCAAACTCAGGCTTAAAACCCAAAAGCAGTCATCGAGTGTTTCTCTGCTCCTCCTGGGCCCACGGCCCTGCCTGGTGGCCATGCTCTAAGTGACCTCAGCATAGCAAGGGAGGAGGGGATGGGAAAAATATGTCTGCACTTTGCACAGACTGATCTGTCCTTTGAGGTGGAGCTAAGGATGAATTATCTTCACTGTGGAGTGGGACTTCCAGCTACATCTCTGAGGAGAGCATCCAGCTCTGGGGACGATGTATTCCTGCAGAAACAGCTAAATGCACCAGTGCAGTTATGGGTGCACATCCATCTCAACATGCACAACCACTTTGCATACCCAGTCCCCTGTTTCCCATTGACCAGCCTTCTTTTTATAAATGTTTCTTATTCTCCGTACATCCTAGCATGCCAACTTTCTGGTAAATCCATTAATTACTTACTGGATGAGGGTTTTTTTTTTCTTTTGCCTTCTCAAAATTAAAATAGCAAGTGCATCTATGCATGCTTAAAATTTAATAAGGGGACTCCAGAGAGAATAGGACTGAAAAATGTTGAGTGCATTCTCAGTATGCCATTGCTAAACTGCAAGAGAAAGGATCCTGATGAATGATGCTTGTTGATGTCAGGAGGATATCCATCCCCAAGCTCTGTATCCTGGTATATGTGGTAGAAACATGATCAGCTGAGCCAAAGGGATGTCCCAGCACAAGCAGGCCTTAAGTTGGACAAGCAGGAATTATTATATGCCACTATTTATCTCTGTCTTATAATTCAGATATAATCTAGAGACTGTGTTCTTCTCCTATAGGTAATTTACTCTTGCTTCCTTTTTTTTTTTATATATCTGGATCTGATTTCATACTTTTACTTCTCCTATTTTTTTTTTTCTTTTAGAAAATAAAAAATGAGAGGAACTATTCTCCAGGAACACCTAAGAAAATCTAGCATGAATTCCTAAAATAGAAGTTAACATCCAAGTGTTTGAGTTCTACTGATCACAGGTGAAGTATTTTACTGCACCTTAATTTTGATTTTACTCCTGTTTATCCAGACTTTATAACTAGAAATTTCAAAAGTCTTTGGCCTTCTACTTGGGGTCAAAATTTCAAAATCAAACAGCATGTGAGGTTACAGGAAAGTGCAGGTGATCCAGTTCCCCACAGATTAGCAAGTGATCAAATAGCTGTCAAAATAGTGGTTTCTTACAACATTAGCTCTGTGATATTGAATAATTTGTATATTTAGCTAATTGGTTGCCCCCCATGGTAAGGAGTCATAGCAGCGATTTTGAAGAATGTTTTGAATTGGCATGCTCTTCTTACTAGCATCACAACTTTCTAGCTCTGTTATCCCTGTCTCCCTCTCCATGTCCTTGCAGAACCATGTGAAGACCAAGTAATAGCAAAGGTACGTAAGGAATGTCAGGCTCTGATACAAAGCAATTGATAGTTACAAACTCCAGGACATGGACTCAATGAGCTCTTGATGCTAGATGCCTTCAGAAAACAAGGGAATTACTTTCTCGTGCTTTTTTTCCATGGTCTGGTAAGAATGATGTGCCCACTGTGAGCTGGAAAAGGTAATTTGTTGGACTGAAAATCAGAGACATGCATTTTGGGTCCACCCATTTCCTTCTTCCTTCCAGGGAGCAACACTAATTTAGCAGAGGAAATCCCGTGCTAAAGAAACTCTGCTCCACTAGGCTGACTTTTGGCTATCCACAAGAAGGCATAGCCCACGGGGCAGGCTGGCACAGCCCAGTGCAGATCCATTTAGTTTGGGTACTAGCAACCAGCACAGTTTTGCAGCCGAAGCCCTGGGCTGCTGGGGTTGCCAAAGCAGCAGTCCAGCACTGCCACAGCTTGTGCCCAGCTGACAGATAAAGAATTGACACTGATGGCTGCACTGCACAATGTAACATAACTGTATAACCTCTTGCCTTAGGAGTCACCACTCTGAATAGACTTGAGACACAGTGATAAACCGATACAAAGAATATCGCTGTCTGTGCTGGATTTGTTCTGTCATTGAAGGCAGAGGGATTGTATTTTTTTTTGCTCTGGGCTGTCAGTGCAGCACCTTTAATTAGGACAAAAAATCAGTTTGAGATACAAAATGGGGTGTGTATGGGGGGGAAACATAATAACTTCTGCCAGGAAAGGGGTCTCAGTTTTCTCTGAGAGATCTAAATCAAAGTCACTTTCTCCTGTATTTCGTTTATTTTTCCCTTTCCTTTTTTTTTTTTTTTCTGAAAAGGCAGATTTTTGAATCTCAGGCATATTGTTTTAAAGCTTCTGGAGAAGACACAGGTTAATTTCCACAATAGTTTCAGCTGATGTTTGCCAACTCCCTTGTCTTTCCTCTTGCTGGCTTTGAGCCACCATTTTTTTGCAACTACCACAACTGTTTGCTGCTTTAGGTACAGCAAGATCCCACTCCCTTTTCCCTCCTGCCGCTTGCATTGTCATATATAGAAATCTGTATGCAGACTGGAAACCTGAAATCTGTACACTGATTGGCAGGAGTAACTATGACTCTTAAGACAGGACCATAGTTACTAGCTGGGCTTTGCTGCAGAGGCTACACCTCCTCGTGGTTCTGCTGGATGCCCTTTGTGGTAACCACCTTCACCTCTATACCGGTGCTGAGTTATGGTTAGTTCCTCCAGCCCTATTGGCTGGCTTCACTGACCACTTGATAGTTCTTTTCTAGGTGAAACAAAATTTTGGCAATTGATCACATGGATTGTGGCCCTGTGCCCATGGGTGGTGCTACACAGAGTCAGGCAGGTGTTCAGGGAGTGGCTTGCCTGGCTTTTGTCTGCCCCCTACGTTATGTATGACATTGGCTTGTGTTGTGATGCTGTGTTCACAGGTACCACAGGTTGCAGTGGACCAGAGGAAGAAGAAATGGATTTTGCAGGAATGGAGTTTATAAACTGGCAATATGTTGGACTGAAACCACGTCATCCTTCCTCCAGGAGTGATTGATTGGCCAGGTTACAGGAGTAGTCTCTTCTCTCCTCATCCTCAGCCAGTTTCCTCAAATTGCATTGGGCAGGGCGGGGGGAAACTCCAGTCAGTCTTGCTCCAGTTGTGAAGGCCCTAGCCAGGGATCCGATGTTTCCATGTTACAGTAACCAGATAGGAAGAATCTCAGGACTGGTGGAACATCCAAAAACCCCACAGAAAAACGCGGCTGGGCTTTTCTTGGAGAGCTCTGTTAATGTCAGTGAACATTGCCCATATATTTGCAAGCTCCATGGTCTACTGTATTATTTACTTTGACTGTAAATAAACTATATTTATGGGGTTGTTCACTACCTGGGAATGAGGCCCATGTAAAGCTTGTAGGAAGGATTGTACATAGGATGTGAAAAGGGAATCATATACTCATTATTTCAACCCGTCAACATTAACATACCAGCCCTACTTAGGTGGACGGGCCACCTTATCTAACCTGGAAAAGGAACATGTTTGGAAATTATGTATCTTCAATACTAAAAGAATGAACCAGAATGCTATAAATGACAGAGCTACAACCAAAACTTCGTTGAGATATTTGCATAACTATCTATCTCAGTCCAACAGATCTTCACAGGTGAGCAAAATCTTATTTCTCTCACCAGTCTTCTGCGGGGCTTTATGTGAATTGCTTGCTGAAAGAGCACCTGGGCTGAGGAGGCAGATTTTGGGCTCTGAACAGAACCTTGAGGTGTTTCTCTCCTGACTTCTTTAATCCACCTCTATCCTTCCCCAGGTCTTCCCACCACAGCTATGCTGAGAATTGCCTCTATGGAGTGTTAGGAAAACCCATCCAGAGGCCCTTTTATCTAACATTTTTCTGGACCTTTAGAGTGCACTTCAGCGAGCTAATGCCAGATATGTGCTCTCTGTAGGTGTCTAAGGTAACAGAAAGAGATTATGTTAACTGCTTAGTAAGAGGCATTTTCCATTTGCAACACTCAACTGCATTTAGCTGTAATGCATGAAAAAATTGACCCACGTGGGTCTTAACCTAGCCGTTTAATTGTACCCCTGAAGTGTCAATGTGATGAGCATCACAGATTTTGGCACTGTTGACATTTCTTTTAAGCAGATGACAGTTTGAAAGAATGGTAGCATATCCTTTTATCACTGCATCAGATTACTGAGTGATGGAAATAGCTTTACACACGGGCAAGTGACAGGAAAGAAAGTGGTGAGGAAAAGGTACAAAAGGCAAGACAAATTAAGATAAACGAAGAAGCATAATGCATACGAATGTTCTAAAAGCCTCTCTGATGAATTCATATTGTGAATAACGGGAGCAGTTGACCAACAATCATCAGAGAGGAAATGACAAAACCCTTCAAGCTTCCTCAGAAATGTCTTTAGAACAGTGGATCTTGGACATTTACGGTGGCTAAGCTGAAGGGAGACAAGGATCTTTGGTAAAGCATGGGAAGGGTGGCTGTGACAGCACGGGCTCTGATGTTGATATTCCAAATGTTTTCCTTTCCCACAGCATTTTTTTTTATTAAAGCATTTTTTTTTGTTGGCCTGAGGGTCTGAGCCCTTTTGGCAACCTGGTATAGTGCTTTCTGAGATAGGAAGACCTAGGAATTTTCTGGAAATTGATTTTTTCATGGCCGGGAACAATGTTTTCCAGAAGTGGGCTGTGGCAGAAGAGAACAGGAATGGGTAAGGAAAAGCCCTGGATGAGAATCACCTGAACCGGACAAAACAGAGAAACCCATGATTTTAAGGGGCTTGAGTTGCTGTGGTGAATTGCCAAATGAACATTTTTCTGAAAATCATTAAAATTTTCAGCAACACATTGTGACATTGACAGCATACTTTCCTGTATCCCAAACTATCTGAACAGCTAGCATCTAGGGAGAAACTCAGGTGAGACTGCAAAGCAAAGACACAGCACCTATTGAGTCACCTGAAATCAGGCAGCTGAATTTCCATATTTATCAACCTAGACAACCCAAATACGCTACCCTCTCAGGAAGATCTTGGCACTGAGAATGCATTGTAGCAGTTCATATCTCAGGTTCTGTAATTGCTGATTGCTTCCTCATCGTGTCCTTTCAGGGTGCGAAAACCAGAGTTTACATGCAGATAATGCTAATTCAATCACACACAGGCACCTGTCTAGCATATGTGTGTTAGCTTATCACTGGCTATCAACTAGCTGTCAGATAACTTAGCGGAGTGAGAAAACCCATTACCAGTGTAGCAATGGGCTTCCAAAAGGCATTAAAATAGGACTCCAGAAATAGTTTGTGTGAAAAACAGTGCTTGCATCTAAGAGAGCTTTTGGTCTCTTTGTAGGAAGTTGGTTTGAGGAAGGGATAAATCTAAGGACACACTTACTGCAGAAATGAAATAATTTCCTCACCCAATTTATGGATATTTTATTCCTCCTACCACCCCAAAAAAGCCCTTAATACTCCGTTTGGAGAGAAACAGGAATGCAAACAACATTGATCTGCTGGGCACGTAATGGAAGGGGATCTGAATTAATCAGAGAAGTTTCAGGGAACCTAATTATGTCACTGAGGAAACACTGAGATGATGATATGAATATTTTCTTCAAGCTAACATGATTTTTGTGAAAGCATTCTTTTATTTAAAAAGTACTGCAGAACTCAAGTCTGGTCTATTTTTAAAATGATAGATTAAAGAGAAAAATTGTAATTAAATATTATTCTGGTTGCTTTGCCATGAAGAGACAAAAGGCCAAATGTCAATTTGAAATTAAACTCATATAGAAGCTGAGCAAACAATATAGGGATATATCACTAAGTAAATTATAACAGCTTGAGATATCCTGATTATCTTTCACTTATTGTTGTTAAACCACTAGGCAAATGAGCTTCTCAGTCAGACTGTGTTTCATGATAATACTTCTGAAGAACCTGAGGCAATAGAAGCATGTAAGTTTATGCCCAGTATGTATCCACAGCTGCTTAACACAGATTTAAAACAGTTGCAAGAAGGGCCTCTGCACTGTGATACTTAGTGCTGCAAAGCTTTAAACTTACTATACTCCAGATCAGGAATTGGTGATGCTGTTTCAGCCTATCTCAGTGTGTGCTTCCTACATGCTTAGTGCTCAGAGTTAAGAAGCTTCTCACAGGATCCACAACACCCAGCTTAACAAGCAAGAAGATATTTAAACCAGTCCAAAGAGAAAACTAAAAGGAGGGTGCTGCCAGAAATCGTGAGACTGATTTTTAAATATGGGCACTGTCTTGAGGACTGTCTCACGCTAACATGTGCAGGTAGGCTCAGGATGACCACTGCAATAGGTGGACATTCTCCTGCCTCCCAGGCGCAGGTGCCTCTGCCAGGCTGGGACTGAAGGCCAGAAATTGCCTCATTCACACAGATCCTAAGCATACAAGAGAAGACCTGCTTTGTTTTCTTGTTCCTCTGCAGCATCCTTAACTTTTTTATATGAGGAGGAGGGAGTGGTCTTTTTTTTCCCCCACTGGAGCATCTCTGTGGCAAATTAGATGCCACAAGTGTAGGCTTCAATTCTTTTCAGAGCCAGGATAAATAAGAATTTGCGTCACCTGCTTTCTGAGAAAGTGCCTTTGCAGCAACCTAATACAACACCAGGCTCCACTGCCTCTGCTCTCCTTCTCCTTCCACTGGGTGAGTGGAGGGCTATTGGTGCTGTTTAGGTGTTATTCAAGCATGCCAAACAAGCCAGACTCTTCAGGAGACTGTGGTAGGGGCATCTCCCAAATAGGTAGGTGGAGTGTGAGTTCAGTGCACCTAAGATGGTGAAATTTGTAGGTGTATGTAATAGTAAAACTCCAATTAAATGAGCTTGCTATGGAAAATTAGGAGACTACCATCTCTTAAATACCTTAGCAAGAGTGAGCAGGATATTCTTGGATCATGCTGTTGGAGTTCGGTGCTTTACCTCTAAGTTGCACTTGATGTGACAACAGTTATTTTGGATCTCACCTTAAAAGTTTTGCACTAGCACGGAGAAGACCTGTACTGGAGAGAGCCCAAAGACAGTGAGTTCTGAATGTTATTCTAACAAGAAACAAAACCCCTTTGCAAGTTACTAAGGCAATAATAAAAAAGACTTAAAATTCATGTTGAAACAACAAGTACTCATGGTTTTATTTTTTTTTCTCTCTCTCTCTTTTTAATTTTTTTTTTTTTTGTTACAGCCTTAAAATGGAGGTATGGTTCTTTGTACAGTATATTTAAGTCTGTTCACAACATGTGTGATTCTCTTTGTTTCCTTTCAGAGCTATATAGTGCTCAATCTCCCAGGGCTCCATAGACCACCAGCACCAACCCTTTCAAAGAGCTCCCTGTAGCCTTCATCCTCAATTTCTCCAGATTCTTAGCCAGAGGCACTTCTTTTTTCCCCCTACATTTTCATTGTTTTTATGGCAGATATATTCAGACACATTTTTTATTTTCTGTTACATAAAGCTGCAGTTTGCGACCCTAAGGACTTCTAAGAAAAATGCAAAAATATCCTGAGAAGGAAGCTTACAGACAGTCTTTCTTCAGTCTGTGTAGAAACAGCAAGATTTTCTGCTCATTCTTCTACCTTTTCAAAGTCTTGATTTCTTTCAGAAGAGTTTTAGAAACAGAATCTGGATTTTCAAACTAGTTTTTCATTCCTGTTTTTTAACAAATCCTGTCCATCAGTGCATTCAAGTGTTAACAGTGGACTATATTTGGGGAGAGGGCAGAGGAACCACAAAAATTTGAAGTATTTCAAGTATTTCCAATGCTTTCATTAATGCTTCATTTTCTGTCCCCAGGAAACACGTGTTTCAGGCACATTTGCCTCCTAATCCCTGGCAAACACTGTGACGGGGGAATCATTTTGACATCCAGTGAACCCCACCTCATTTGTCACTGTGCTGCCTGTGCTGCCCTCCATGGCTCCTTCTCCCTCACCCTCTCTGACCTTCAGCTCTTTATACATTTGTAAAGAAGGGGTTTTGTCTTCGCGGCTTTTGCAATTCTCTTTATTTTTTATGTTTATTTTTGAGATGAGGCCATCTGTTCTGTGTAGAAGGAAGGGCTTAAGGAGAAAGGCAGATATGTATGCCTTTACAAAATACTTTCTTTAGCTTTTTCAGTTTATTTGACTGATGATTCCTGCTCAGGAAATACCTGAACAGCAGAAAAAAAAAAAAAAGCTGTGTCTAGGGGGAGGAAAGTTGAACAGAAACTGTTCCTGTGCTGGATTTCCTTCAACTTGAACTCTGACAGAGGCTGTGACAGTGGTGTGACTTCTACATGCCCCAAGAACACAGAGAGAGCTCGCAAGGGTTTATGCTCTAAATTAAACATAGAGAAAACCAGGTCATTTTTCATTCTTATAATACTACTACAGCTACTACTACTGCTACTACTAATAAAATAATAATAAAACAGATCCATCCCAGTCTGATGATCGCCAGATGATTTTGAAAGGAGCCATTTTTAAACCAGACCAGTCTCCTGCATATAGAAGGTAATAAACCCACTGTATAATAAAAGATGTGAGATAACTTCACTTACTATCTGCTATCCAGAAAAAATAAAATGTGGTCACTGTCCTGAATTCAAACCTAGAAAACAGCTAAAATGCCAAAACGAAATGTTACTTTGCCTAATGACTGAAAGTTTTATTCCTTCCTCCAGGTAATGAGTCTGGTGGTATTATTGTAACATACTTCATACCCTTTGAAAAATAAACATTTCTGGTTTAGATACAATCTGAATGAGCTTGAAAATTAAAATAATTCTTCTTTGGCTTCAAATTAGATGGATTGGCCATGTCTGAACATTACTGCTGCTTAATTTAAGATGACATATCAGCCTGGCATTTTCATTTTTAATGTGGGAAGCTGTGTTTATGAATAAGACCTTTCATCTCACAGACAGCAGTTTCAATTTTTTGAAAACTAGTAGAAGTCTATTTAAATGGTGTCTCGCATACTGCTCAGAATGGGTACCCTGAGAACATGTAAATTCATCTTGCTTATGATAAATGGACCCATGAATAGTAATACTTCATTTTTTCCTTCTGCAGCTCTTCATGCCAGGACACATAATGAAGTATTTAGGATAAAGTATTTCTTGGATGCTTTGATAACACTAAGGAAGGTGTGCATTTGATTGACATCTTTCAAAATATTTCTGGCCTGACATTTTAATCTCATAACCTCTAAAGAAGGTATACATCATACAGACAACATGCAGCGAGATTTTTCCTCCCCAGTCACAAAAACAAAAGCTATCCTGAACCGTGCTGTGGGAAATGTAGCCTGGAGATATTTCTAGCCTCATCTCTTCCAGACTTCAGATAGTATATATGAAATTGCTACTACTTTGGCTACCAGGAACTGAAGCAGAGCTGTGGGCAGGTTCTACTTGCATTCCTTGAGAGGTACCCTTGAGGCTTGTGGTAGCATTGAGCCCAGCACAAATATAGCAACCAGGGCCACTTTCTCTCCAAAAGGATCCTGCATTTTACACATTGGTATGAAAGTTAGAGCACTACCTGAGAAAATGAAGTACCTTGATCCCAAACCCTCCCCAGGCTGAGGGTATCTCTTAGAGGATGCTCTGCACCACCAGGCTACAGGCCAAGCTGTGGTGAGGAGAGGCAATTTCTATTTTATCAAATGGTAGTGGAAGCTGATGGAAAGAGACAATCCTAGACCCATCTGCTCCTGGGCAAGGGGACTCACCATTAGGATACAGCTGTACAGAGGGTGCTACAGGGGTAGGGAGGTGCCCAAAGCCTGGCTGTGCTACAGGCTGGAAGCATGTGGAAGGCTTTGCTCATGAAGCAAAAGTGAACTCATTCCTTTTGGGAGACTATTAGTAACACTGACTCCAGTAACATGCCAATACTCAGCACCGACATAAGAAGCAAATGAATCGCTTGTTCCTGCAGTTCTCAAATACCCCCTCTCTGCTTGAAACAGGTGTAGAAGTGGTTGACCAACAATTCAAAAGTACATTCAAAAACCACCAATGCAATGTAGATACCTTAGGAGAACACAGTAGAAAGTAATCTTAGACTGGCAGAAACCAATTTTTCTTTTAGTTTGGTAAGCCCTTTCATAGCTGTTGGTCAGCAGAGGTAAGCAAGACTTGTCTTCAAATCACAGCTGCAATGAAGACAACTGAACATTGTCAGCACTTGCTGGGGAGAGCTTTGCTATTTGGGAGATCTATTCTAAAATGCAGTAGCCCAATATTTTAGCATGCTGGAAATGCAACCAAATGGGAGCACGTGGAAAGGAAGAGCTGCGATGCTGGGCTATACAACAGAAGGCGACTGTTTGGAGGATATAATTTTATCCCTTGTACTGGGGTCCATGGCATGTGTGCCACATGTCAGAGCATGCTGAAGGGCTGCATTAGATCTGGAGTGAGCACTTTGAAAATCTGAGAATCAGCAAGCAGCTTTGTGATTGGGAAAAACTGACTGCCAGCTTTGAAGTATATTCTCTCCAAAGGCTGGGGAAAGCCTCTTGCAAAGAGTCTGTCTGCAGGGTTGTTCTTGTTTTAGTGAGGAGGGGATCTCCCGTTTTTCTTCTGTGCTGTACATAAAACATTGAAGCTGTGGCTCCACTGCAAAGTAACTGCAAAGTTGCTAAGGATTTTAGACAGCCTCCTTCGGCAGTCTCCATAAGAGAAGCATACAAGCTCAGCTAAAGGCAAGTGCCATAAAACATCCAATAAAGACTTCTCTTTCTGTAATGTGCAGGGAGTAGCAATGAGATAATAGTCCAAGGGACTCTATATCAAGTTAGTGCTGTGCTGAGAAACAAAATTGTTGCTGTCAGTTATTTGCACTTAAAGCAAAAGCATAGCAGGGGGAAATACCAAGCGCTTTTACAGTGCCCTAATGACCATGATTGAAGAGCTTTATTTACGTTTGGTGAAAAACCACAGTGCGAATGGAGTGAAGTAAAGCACAGCTGCTGCCACCAGTCACCGAAGCTTTTCACCAGCGGACCTGCCAGCCTTTCAGGAGGTCTGCAAGCAAAGCTCAGGGCTTGATGGCCTTCACACCTGCAAGCTGGACCGAGCTGCCCCATTGAGCTCTGTACTGCGCTGGTGCCTCTGCATCTCGGCTGTACCAGCACTCAGCCACTGTTGACTGGTCCTCTCCTGTCTCCCTCCTAGGTGGCCGCTGCCCTGCCAAGTGGAGGGTGTAGGGAAGGAAACCCATGGGTAAGCTCATCAAGTCTTGCCCGATATAGAGAATGGGCTCTTTTGCAGATACCCATATGGAAATATTTGCACACATAAAATCGAAAAAGACATAGAAACCTATATTAATGTCTCTTTGACACCAATAGTCTTGCTCAATGCAAGATTGTATTATTTACTAGGAATTCTTATAAGCCTCTAAAAGGAGTTAAATAAGCTTTTTCACCATCAAGATACAGAAATTTGCCCCTCTTTCCATGTCTGGTTTGTTATAACCTCATATATTTTGTTTCCAGTAGCTGCAAGTGCTCCAGCAGAAAACAGAAGATGGGTGTAAAAAACTAGCCCAAACAATTTTGTATTACTTTTAATTTCCACAAACAAGAAGTGACTAAATTAGACTGTTAGATTTTGCTTCTAGTGGCTAAACAGTCTCATAATGGTTGGAGAACTGTTGAAATGTACTTCAGTCACTGAACTGCTATATGATTTTGTTTTCCCATACATTCAAAAACTCTATAATTATCAAGATTTCTTCTCAAAATGGTTTGGAAGACTGCTGATACATTTAGAAGTGTCTCTTCTTCTATTCTGTTTTTTTTTTCCTTTCTAATATGGATGAAGACTCTTCTTGACCTTCTAAATTGTAAATTTTTATGTCTATAGATCATGTTAATTTGAATTCTAATAATTTGGATAGAACTCCTGTAATGTCTGCAGTCATTTTATTTATGAGTTGCATTTACAGAGTACAGGGAGACAGTACATGGTAATTTTCTTTTAATTTTTTCAGTATCCTAAACTATGGAATAATTATAGGAATCCATCAGGCTTGGACCAGGGATAAGAACCCCTTCAGGCTTAATATTTCAGATTGGATTTCTACTAATGTTATATCTATAATGTAGAGTTTAATTACTATACTCAATGAGATATTCAGAAGATTTTCATTTTTATGGAGCTGTTAAAACTGTAGTGACAGTTAATTAATAGTACAATAATCAACCAGTCTTTATGCCCAGGTCAGATTTCTCCTACATAAATGTAGTCCTGCAAAATCCATACATGAACTCTTTGTAGTGACCTGGACCATCTTTGTAGCTATTAGGAAGAGAGAAGGTCATTATTCTGTCCTCAGAGAGACCCTGAAACTAGGTACTGCCTTACGGATGACCATCTCCCTGGTTAGGCAGGGAGCAGAGCTCCCTAGTTTAGCCCAGGTGCCTCACTTTTAGGTAGCTGAAGTTAGGCAACAAGGACTTACACCTCCATCTCTTGGGATCAATGCAGCTGTTTTTGCAGGGTACAGGCTATTCTCTTCATTTTGTTCATTTCTAGTCATATTAAGACATAATATGTCAATTACACACGGTTAAACCTTTGGAAAAGAGCATCAATCACATGATGCAAATTTAATTCATGAGACTTCAAAGTAAAGGGCACAATTCTGATTTATGCTTCTTAGATTTTCATGCACTGTGCCCATCTTCCCTGTGGAAGATCGCTTCAAGATATTACTTCTACAGGTCATATACCTACAAAGATAAGCATAAGCATACTAGTAGGGCTACCACTCCTATTGGTAATATGTCCCATTTAAACTGTTCATGGAGCAAGGGTATTGTAAACTGGTGCTATAACTTTTTTCCAAGGTTCATGTCATACAGTTAAAGAAGTGTATTTGAAGAAATTTATAAATTACATGCATTTCCAATACATTTATGGTATATCACTGTGTTGGATTCTTAGTTTATTTATCTTTATTAGAAGTCATGTCTTGGTAATGCTGCAGTCTAACTTTTTGATTTTCAAACAGTGATAACTTAGAAGTACCGATCGCTTCTTGAAACTGAGTCCCTTGGGACTACAGAATAGCGACACCTCAAAGGAGTCAAGACTGAAAAACTCGTCCTAGTTTTTTTTTTTTTTTTTGTGTGGTTATATCAGGTTATATATAAAAAGTTAATTTGATCATACTGCTTTCATAAGTATTTCAAATGGTTGTTTCAAATATATGTTTCAGAGAGACATTTTGAATGTAGGATCCCACGAGGCCCGTAGCAGTAAGACCATTAAGTATCTGAGTATAATATGTGAAAAGATCAAAGGGTAAGATGAAAAGAACAAAAATACGGCTGTGTTTGATGCTCATGCAGTCTGCCAAATATTACAAATTGAAACTGAGGATTGATCTGAAATAGAATGTTTGGGAGTTTTTCCTACACATTAGCAAGAGTCTACCTTTAAATGAATTAGATATAAAGTTTTACGGTGTTTCATGTTCATTGCTAGTTTTCCTTTCCTTTCAAGATACTTAGGACATGTTCTTTATTTCTAACTAATAAAAAATTTTAGATAATATTTTTTACTTCAGATAACTACCCAATATTTCAGCTGCAGACTTATCATTCGGTTCCTAGCTTCTGTTCTGTAGCAGAGTCATTTTGCCTTATCTTTAAATACAACTCTATTCAGAGGATATAGCCTGGAAAAATTCTGCCTTATTTGTGAAACTGTTGTTATATTCTAATCAATCAAGATCTTAATGTGTAGGCTTTTTAGACAGTTTTGATAGAGAAAAAAAATTTATAATTCAGATTGTGTTTTTGGCAACTGTAGCATCAACTGTGAAATTAAAATCAGAGGTTTTTTAATAATTCAGGGCAAGTTTTATGAATGAAAGAAATTGCAGTCCTAAAAAAGTCAAAGCATGTAATCAGAACTTGTAAAATATTCCATTCTGTTTTATGACATCTCAACTCCAATCAAACAAACAGAGCCAGAAAGAACTGGAGACTTGATTGACTGTTTAAAGGAAAAGCTGCCAGTTTGATTACAGGCAAATGAACAGACACATTATGAAATGTAAACTGCATTTGATTTTATTATGCAAGCAACTTTAATAACAAGTCACAAATAAGTTATGCAAACTGAAATACTGAGTGTGACTGCATACAGATTTGCGACATTGAGTGGGGGCTGTGGGTCATAGCTACTTTCAATTGAAGTTTTCTAAATTTATTAGGAAGCAAAAGATAATTAAAAATGAGAAAGCATCAAAGGAAAAAAAAAACCCACATAACATTATTTCAAACAAAAATGGTAGAGACTTCAAGTAGGTTGATAACAGCGGATTCTCGCAGTGCTGTGAAGAAATGCCCTTATGGTGCTTCTATTCAAATATTTCCAGCATTTCTCTACTATCTTTTTTGCTGTAGTTTCATTTCCCATGTCTAGATTTTTTTTAAATTCCAAATGACTCATTAAGTGCAGTGTATATTTGACACTAAGCTTGGGCAGGTTTCTTGGAGGTGTGCCTGCAGAAGGAAGAAAACCAGGTACCGTTTCTCCTCACCTTGCTGTACAGGGGAGCTAGTTCAATCCAGACTCAGCTGAGGACTTCAGCTGGGTGTTAGGCCACCCCAGAAAATGCTGGGGTATCCAGCTGGTGTAACCCCAAAGGTGGACTTTGCAGCAGTGGCAATAGTTTTGCGTTGCTGCGTGTTGAGGGGAGCTCAGACTTGAGCTGAGTTCTCCCACACCCCATGGGACTCCAATCTGCCAAGCTGGAGAGTCCAGTGCTCGCTGCTCATTCCTTCCTCCTGACCCAGCCAGCAATGCAGACAGTTACAGACCTGGAGCTGCTCCAGTACAGCACAACTGAGAGAAAAACAGAATTACAGCATCTGATGCGTGCCAGACAAAATCCAGGAGGTGAAGCTGAGAGGTGGGAGATGGGCAGGAGTGGCTGCTAAAGGATATGGCACGAATAGCAGGGGAGAGCAGTACGGCTATCTTTCTGAGCACTTGTTGCCAATGCAGAGGAAGAAGAAAAAAATGTTGGAGGGATTATAGGTTTCACCCAGGGAGCCTGTAGTAAAACACCACAGTTCCAAAGCAGTAGATGGTACATTCTCACAGCAACAATATTGTGTCCAACACAAAACAATTCTGCTGCAGGCTTTGTTGTGTTGGCTTAAAAAAAAAATTTAGTCACTGGAGAGGAAGCTGGCAAAGCTTGGAGATCAGCAATCACAATCTGATTACACTCAGTGTGGAAAAACAGAGAATAAGGGTTAGTTTTCTCAAGCTGAGGGAAATTATGAGAAGAAGTGATTATTTTCTGCCTTGCAGTCTCATTTTTCTGACTTCTCAGAAGGCTCTTTAAAAGCTTACATTAGGTGATTAAAAAGCCATGGATGTATAGTTGAAAAGGTGTCATGTTTTACTAAAAGCTCCTTTTATTTCAGTAGCAAAATGAAGATGAAGATCATAAGTTAAGCAACAAATATTGCAAAGAGGAAAGAGAGGAGTAGGCAACAGCCAGTGTAAACACAGTGTAAGCTTTTGGAGCATAGAAAAATTATTATGGAAACCAAAAGGGAACAAAAATGGAAAAAAATATTATTGGGTGGCAGTGTGAAGAGTGATATGGAATTAAATCAACTATATTAGGAGCAAGAGAAATCTTAGTGATACTAAATATACCTGTCATGAGACAGAAGAGTGAGAGCACACCTACTAATGAAGGAAAACAGTGAAGTTTTCAACAAATAATAATTCATTTTTGTTTGGAAAGAAGCAGTATAGTTCACTAATTCATGAGGAAAGGAGAAGATGTGTTTAATATTTAAAAAGGACTAAAAAAAAAGATGTTATTGTCATCCCCCAGCTATTTTTAAACTAGCTGGCCTGAGTAACCATCAGCATAAAAAACCTAGGCAAGGAGATCTCTCACTGATGTACATACCTTCCTTGCTGTTAACTCATAGTGCTTAACAAAATTTCCAAAGTAAGTGCTCAGATCTGAGCAGCAGCCTGTTGCCAGCAGCTGTAGACCACAGTTATTCTGGCTTCAACCCAAGGCAAATATAAAAATGACCTAACAACAATTGGACCAATGAAAGTCACTTGACATAATTTAGTTGCAACAAGACTTGTCAAAACAAACCTGGTTTCATTTTTCAGTGAGGTTACTCACTGGCTGATTGCTGTACTATATCTACATAATAGGCTGTTCAGCCGGGAGAAGAGAAGGCTCCAGGGAGAAGTTGTAGCAGCCAATACCTAAAGGGGGCTTATAAGAAAGATGGAAACTCTTTAGCAGGGCCTGTTGTGATACGACAAGGGGCAATGGTTTTACAATAGAGGAAGGAAGATTCAGACTAGACATAAGGAAAAATTTTTTTACAGTGAGGGTGGTGGAACACTGGAACAGGTTGCCCAGAGAGGTGGTGGAAGCCCGATCCCTGGAAATATTCAAGGCCAGGTTGGATGGGGCTCTAAGCAACCTGATCTGGTTGGAGATGTCCCTGCTTCTTGCAGGGGGTTGGTCTAGATCACCTTTAAAGGTCCCTTCCATCCCTAACCATTCTGTGCTTCTATGTAACGGGTGTATTTTTGATTCATTATCATCACACACACACACTTGCTGGTTGAGAAATTGGTGCTGTGCAATATCAATGACCTTATACTAAATTGTTTTAAGATCTCAAAGGGCAATCCATGAGGGCAGCTCTTAAGTTGTTTTCACCAAAATTAGTGCTAAGTGATACTCTTCATAATTTCTATTTGTTCTGGAAGCAAATACAAAATCATTCCTAATACAATTTCACTGGTTTAAGTCTACATACAGGAACACATCTAATGATGTCTACAGTGATGAGGGCAGGGCACCAACAGAGAATGCTCTCAATAGACCATAAGCTGAGTCCAAATCATTTTAACAGAGCCAAAGCAAAAGCTACATGTGTAAGAAGATGGGATGCAGGCCATGCAAAGAGATTAAAACCCTCTGTTGCAGCACAAGGAACTTTGAAAAAGATTTAAGTATCTTAAATGAGAAACTGAATATTACTACAAAAGGTAACAGTTCTGCTGCCTACATTTTAATAAGAAAGTAAAATTATTCGGGACGACAAAAAATATTAAAATTATGAAAATTATTACATTCAAATTATTTTACAGTTTCTCACAGCACAAAAAAAAAAAAGACAGTCTACTTGGCTTGTCAAAGAGAGGACTGGGAAATGATGAGTTGATTGTCCTCCTGGAGAAAGATGCAAAAGGACTCTTAACTTTAGCAAAGATCATCACATCAAGAATCAATGGTTGAATATTGAGGCCAGCCACAGCTAGATGAGAAATAAGGCATAAACTTCTAACGATGACAGGCCTCAATCACTGGAGCAAGGCATTAAAGGAATAAATTTGATGAGCACAAGTTAGGATTAAGTGGCTTTCTGGAAGCTGTGCTTAAGTTAAGCAAGAGTAACTGGTCTCCAGGCAGGGATACGGAGGGCCAATATCAAGGCTTTGTGTGCAGATAGCCAGACTGCTTGTTCACAGATCGCCCTCTAATCTTAAACACTAAAGCCTGGCAAGACAAAAGATAAGTATCAGAAGGATAAATGCCTAAAGTAAGTATTAGAGGATGTTTAAAGCATGTAAATTGTAGAGACAATACTGGGAATTACACCATCTTGGGTAAATACTTCTGCAAAGCTCTTAAGCATGGTTTTGACTTTATGTCGGTGTTTAAGTCCTCCATGTTTCAATAGAATTTAAGCACCTTTTTAAGGTTAAACTCTAAATCCAGGATTAGCTCAATCAAAGTTTCACCTGAATATCTAAGGCTGTGAAATTTCCCTTTTGAATATTGGAGTGCACCTTCTGCGCAATTTATGATTTGACACTGGTTATGACTGATTTTCACTGTCTTTAAGGAAAGGAGAACCAGACTGAATCCCATGTTTACAGCAATTTGTCCCTCTCTGTGGCAAAGAAATTATTAAAACAGAGTTCTGACAAAGCAATCAAATATGACGTGTATAATGGCAGGAGGTCAGACTTGGAAAACAGGTCTTGTGAACTTACTTGAATCTCTGTAGCATGAAAGAGCAAGAGAAAACCTGAAAAATCATACTTAAAATTATGCTGTTTGAATATGTCCCATAATACATTCAATGTACCTTGTGGCAGAGCCACAGATATTGTCTTTCTGTCTATATCAGGCACATTTGGTCTTTGATTAAAGCAAAATGCAGCTTTTCCAAATTCCTCCATCTTCAATCATTTTCTATATCTTCAAACGGATCCTTAATGGGATATATCCTAATTAACGGCAATGGAGAGCACTGGTCAATACTGTTTGCAGCTCTATCTTTTTCCTGCAGAAACACATGGTAAGAATTGAATTCAAAAAGTTTCTCACTTTGGCCTCCAAAGGTCATCAAGACCTTTACCTTGGATTCCAGTGTGCGGGGAACAAGGGTGGCTAGAAAATCCTGCTGCTAGCTTCAGTGGCTCATCAGTTTTGTTAAGGACTAGGATTTGTATTCCTAAAATATACTACATTAAGGAAAAAAAAAGAAAAAGAAAAAGAAAAAGAAAAAGAAAAAGAAAAAGAAAAAGAAAAAGAAAAAGAAAAAGAAAAAGAAAAGGAGGAGAAAAAGTAGAAGAGGAAGGGGAAGGAGAAAAATAAATGGAAAGAGAAAAGAAAGAGAAAGAGAAAGAGAAAGAGAAAGAGAAAGAGAAAGAGAAAGAGAAAGAGAAGAAAGAGAAACCTAACCAATCAATTACAGTTCTTTAAATCTGTGATAAAGATTTTTCAGTCTTTTTACTTCCAAAGATGTCCCCAAATGTGTGTAGGAAATGCTTTTCAGTGGCCTGGCACAACACAGAGTAGTCTTTGACCATGTGGGAATCAAATTGAGATCTCAAGCAGCCAGGCAGAAAAGTCCAGATGTTTGGTAGAACACTATTTCACTCCCTTGGAAACAAAATGCCAGGTTGTGCAAGTCAGATAATTTATGTGCCCCAGTGCTTAGTTCTGGAGGAGAAAATGTGAGCACACCTGTACCTGCAGCACCAGGTAGGCGGCCATGTTGCTCCTTCTCCCTGTCCAACCAACACATGGAGCTAAGTTGTGCTGCAGAGGCTGGGGGATGCTCTAGTTCCTCCCCTGCAGTGGCAAGCACAGATTTTGGCAAGGGGTTGCAAGTAGCAGTCTGGAATCAATAATTACTGGACTCAACAAAGTCTTTAACTGTTCCAGCTGTTTGTGAAGTACTGATTTGCCTCTGAGACTGCCTCAATCTCTCTGGAAATCTGTCAGAGTATACTCAGAAAGTACATTACTTTTATTCTTAATTAAGAAATTCCAAGAAAGTATTTAACCTGGGACCTCAAAACGTGATGTGAAAGTCGTTAATGAAAATGAAAATCCAGTCTAAATTTGTAGAGAAATCAGTAAAGCTTTTATATGAAAGGATCCACTGGAACATATCTTTATGGTATTGAAATCTTTGAGGGACTACACAATGGCAAATGAAATCTAGGCTATCAGGCTACTTATAAATGTAATATCTTTGTTTCAGTGTTCTTCAGAATATCTTTCCTAGTTTTGTTACTTAAATTCTTTCTGCATAATGCCTAGTTATCATTCACAAACTGCCTTACTCTTCAACCCTACTAATAATGTCATTCCAAGGATGTCACTAGACCATGTTTCCTCTTCATCCAGACATATTTCTCAATTTAACAAAGTCAAAGGAGCATTGAAAAAAAGCCCCCAAATGCGATATGATAATGTATAGCAAGGTTAATTCCTGGAATGGAAAAAGACTTGCAGAGAACTTGAGCATCCTGGAGAAAGTGCTTTCTTTTTTTTTTTTTTTATAAGTTTGCTGCACTTCTACCATCCTATGGCTTATACTGCTTCTTAATAACATTGTCTAAGATTTTTTAACAGGTTTTGAAAAATAATGGGCATGATTTCTAGAATAATAGTATCTATTAAGGGATTGCAGAATGTAAAATCGAATGATATTACCTTGAGATTATTACATCTCTCTCTTTCAATGTATTTGTCAGCTTCAATTTTTCTTTTCTTTTCAAATTTCTGCCATTTAATTATGAGGGAGTCTGTCACAGCATGCAGAAAAACCTAGGTTTATGCTACCATTGGATTTCTTTTGCACATGAGAACTAAAAGTGAGGACTGTTTAGATGGAAAGAAATCCCAATAACCTAACGACAACACGGAATGTCTTGTATTTCTATGATGGTGCATTCTTGTCAAATCTGTGAGAACACATTAGCATATCTTCAATTTAGATGACAAGTTTTCTTGGTTGCTTTTACAGACATTGCTTTCAAACTTCAAAAGTGCTTTAAATGTCTTGTGTTGAGGTCTTGTGATCCACATTCCAGCATTGATTTCTGTCCTTCTGGGGAAGCTGCAGTGCTTCAAAACCCCGGGACTGCTTTCCCGGCACGCCTCGCTGATGTGAAAGGCAGACCTAACTCCTAACCACACTGTGCTAAGGATGTTCTGAAAACATCATGTTAACGTGCAAATCATCCACTGAAACAACTACTGAAATGAATTTTATAACTATGCTTCTAGGGGTCTTCCAGACTACCCTGGTTCTTTCTGGTCTTTGGTTTTCAGACACTTGACAATAATTTTTCAAAATTATTAGCTTCCAAGATTTTGTCTCCAGGATGGACTCACAGGATCTTTAACAATGGAGAACAGATTTTCACTCACTCTCATCACATTGATGTGGAAACCCATTGAAGAAGTCCTGAGACGTCAGGAGTCTGTCTCTTCTCATTGGCTTCCCAGTATGACAGCTAGAGAGAGGGACAGTGTGTACTTTGATAAGCCTAAATGGCCAGCGAGTGGTGGGAGTGCAATATAAAAATTATAACAATGGAATAGGTGTAACAATAACCGCTATGAATCTCAACTAGCTGTCAAATTGTTAGAAAGCTAAAAAACTGACTGCTGTGCGGATGAGCTTAAAGCAATATAGGGTTGATGCAAATCTAGAATGCTTGAGACTTAGAAACAAATTGTATGGTGTGTTTGTGCTGTCTACTGTTGCAGGATTATTTTCAGTGATTAACGCACTTGGTTAATTGCCAAGAAGAACTCTTTACCTAAGTACTGCAGTTAACACTCCTTACTTCTATTAAATTGGAAATTGCCAATATCAAAAAGTTATTTTTCTTCTTAACCGAAATACACATTCCCAATAATGTACTCTATATCAGTAGATCAAGATTTCAAAAGTGACCCTCAATTTTTGACAGCTTCTTTTCTTTTGGAAGATGAAGACCATAAACTGAGTCAAATGAGCAACTTGAAATAAGTTAAAGAGGCTTCATGTTCAGTATGCTGGCTTTTTTGACTCTCAGAGAAGGATCTTTGCACTTGTAAGGATTTAATTTATCATCATTCGACAAAAAGATTTAGAACATAGATAGTGGCTTAGACTCATCTTCCAAATAAACCTATGTTTCATGTTTATGCCACAACAATAGTCTAGAGAATATAGTGACAATGTAATTATTATTTTCTTCTTTCTCTTCAAGTGAATTTTGAAACTCTGATGTCTGACCTTCTTTTTAATAGTATTTTTGAGTAGAACTGCACAAACTATCAGATGAAGAATGTACACATAAACACAGCCTACCTTTTGATTGTTGCTAGTCATAAGGTCTCTGAGAAAAACATTTTATGTGTCATTTACTGACTGAAATTAATGGGAAGAGGTACGATGATACCTTAGTATCTGCTAACTAAATTGATCTCCATGCCTTTTTGTGAAGGATCAATATTTTTTTTTGTAATTCAGATGTAAATCAGGGACCTGATTATCAAGTTTGTTACCTGAATAATAAGCAATAGGACAAGAGGAAATTGCCTCAGGTTGTGCCAGGAGAGGTTTAGATTGGATATTAGGAAAAATTTCTTCGGCCAAAGGGTTATCAAGCACTGGAGCAGGCTTCCCAGGGAAGTGGTTGAGTCACCACCCCTGGAGTTATTTAAAAGACATGTAGATGTGGCACTTAGGGACATGCTTTAGTGGTGGACTTGGCAGTGTTAGGTTAAAGGTTGGCCTCAATGATCTTAAAGGTCTTTTCCAACATAAATGATTCTATAATTCTATGATCAGTAATACCAATAAGCAAATCCTGGCTAGCTATGCTTTGTTTGGCTTGTATGATATTCAACAACACAAAGAAAAGTTAAAATAAACACATTGACACTACATGTTCTCTATATAAAAGGCCGCATATATTATGTTTTAGCTTGTTTCTTTCCTAGTTTTCAGCCTTTGTGGTATTTTACTTGCTGAAAAAGAAAAACCTTTCTCTTTAAAAAAAAATTATTTTAAAATCTTCTTCCAGATAAATGACTCAGAGTATCTACTCCTCTTTGGAAAACCATAAAACAGATGGGAAAAATCCTAGAAGACTTGCAGTTCACCTTATTATCACCAAGCACGGTAGTGGCAGTGAGCCTGCATGTCCTGAGTGGTAGTACACAACAGCAACCACAGAAAGCCACTAAAATACTTCAGAGGTGGAATTTTATTTTCTAATATGACAGTGATATAGGCATTCTGTCCTCTAAATTGGTAACAAAATCAAAATTAATTGCTCCAGGTATAGATGCAGTGATGAGGCAATTTGTTAAGCAGTGCATATATCCAGTATACATTATCTGATATGAAACTGAAATATCTCATTTGCACGTTGTTATGTTTTTGTAACAGGCCTGGGTGTTTGGTGGCCACAGAAGATGAAACCTATGCCTCTCTGTAAAATTAATGCATGTGGAATATATAATCACTTTAATAACATAGGAAATTTTGAGAACTGTGATATTAATTTATGCTGAAAGAGGTGATTTCGCCAGAATTGAGATGAGTCACTTTCTTGGGAAAACACAAAGAAGTTCTCTTTGAAGATTTTATTCTTCACATTCAATTTAATCCGTGGTCAAACAGAGCATGTGGAACAAGCTGCCTTCAGCGTTCTGAGCCACGTCTCACTGTACGTGCTACCAACCTTTACGCTGGAAGGAGGTTTTAGGAGCTCAGCCAGTGCAGCTATCAGAGTGCTTATCTTGCTATGTCACGCCTAAAATACTCTTGTACAACACAGTCTTGGTCCCGATATGTAAGATTTTTGTAATGTTCAGGTTGTTACAATTTATTTATTGAATATAATCTCCCAATGACTTAAGAAGGAGACCTGCACATAAAGTTTAGTGTAGTTCTATTGTTAGGAGTCTGGTATTTTTCAAAAGTGCTAAAATCAGATAAAAAAGTAACTAACATTGTTAAAGGGAGCACTATGCATAAATGATATCCCTCTGGAACTGATAGATAAGATGTAAAACATCCTGATGAATTCTGTATTTCTTCATTTAAAATCGTGGTATATTTTCTTGCAGATAGTACTGACAAGCACAGAAAATACATGCACATTAGAATTGAAAAGGTGTATTTCGTGAACAATAAACTCCACCAGCACAATTTACCACGGTGTCCTCGGTGGATAGCTTAAGAACTCAGTAAACTACTCTGACCGGTTAAATAAGTGGTAACGGCGTCATTATATCTGTGATGGTCCAAGAATGCGAGTGAGGAAAGTGCAGAGAGCAGTACACGCATTATTTTAGCTGTTGGAAAAGGCAGTATGATTTCTCATCCCAGAGGAAAGTCCTCTCTGGGAGGAGGTCCCTTTTCACTGGTGAGGTGAGGACCACAACTGCTCTGCAAAGAGCAATCACCACAGCACCTGAGGGCCTGGATCTGCACCATTGACTTTTTGGTGGCTTGTGGTTGATGGCTGATTTGTGGAAGTAATTGTGTCAGCCCATGGGAGCTTGATAATTGCTAGGTTATTGTTGCTTATTTTCACTGTGGTGTCTAGAAGGCTGGTGCTGGTATAAGAGGAAAGAGTGGTGATTAATGGCTTTACGTTGAAGTCTATGAGTGAAACCAGATTTTCAGTCCTGACGATCATTGGGAGGTCACCTATATGCTCCAGGAATCCAGCAGTTACTAATTAATTGAACAACATAATTATGTTCTCCACCCTACTTAGCAGAAAGATTTCTGCTTCTTTTTCAGACTGAAAGTAGATCATCTGCTCTCGAAAGCCTGATCAATATAATTTCTCTTTACAAATCTTTTTTACCTGTTTTACAGCCATGTTAAAATAATTCTTTCAGGTACGTTTGTGAATTTGGCTTGTTTTCCTAGTACCCATATTTCTTCCTGATGATTTCGACACTCACAGAACTACATACACCAAAACACAGAGAAAATAACCAACACAATGAAGAGTTTGCTTAAACTGTCATGCCAAAGAAGTATATAACTAGGACCTCTTTAGGAAAGACATTCATATAGTCAGTTTTCAGCAAGTACAAAACAGTAACTTCATCACCATGATCAAAGGGTTCTCATCAAGTCCATACTCAAGTGAGTACAATACTGCAAAATAAGAACCCATTGCTTGGAAAAAGTCACTTTTAAAAGGAGAAAATTCATCGCATGTATACTTGTGAATGAATTATGCCTGTCTTTTTAGGTGCTTATAGGGGGTAATGTAATTAAAGTTAACCTGTGACCAAAAGCTGAAAATGTACTTTTGGATGGAAAGATAAAACAATTGTCTGTAATGTACAATATATTGAACCGGATAACAGCATTTGCTTCAAAGCTCAAGGACACCTCAACATCTATAATTAGAAGGGCTCTCAAAGGGCATAGACGGATTCTTTCAACTGAGATAGGTGACACTTCTTTTAAAACAGCCTCAACATGAATGTCTAAATTCTTTTCAACTCTTTAAGGAAAGTAAGTGCAGGACAAGTACAGACATTTTGATTTCACCATCTCAAAACATACATATATCACTGAAAAGTCAAATGGTGCAGCCAATAGCTGTATTTGGCTTTTAAGCTGTAATTTTGAAGTCAAGTGCCAACTGAAGGATGTCTCCAACCTTAATTTATTAAGGTGTCTGAGCTTTTACAATCTTTCTGGAATTATTTCCTCTACATTCTTGAGTGTGCCAATAAAGATTTCCTTTTTTTTTCCTTCCAAATTGAAATACAACTCCCTGATATCATAAAACTGATGGACTACAACAGAGGCTAATCCTGACCTTGGAGGAGGCAGCTTACAGAAGGAAACAATTTTTTTTAGAAGAGAACCCAAGAGAGGCTGTGTGTCCCTTTTAAACACTAAAGGGTGAGTGATGAACATCAAGGTTTGAACCCTGTGCATAACAAGCAATATTGAAATGTCATCTATTTTTCTCCTTTCCTTAAATACTTTAAGTTTCTTCTGCATCTGGATAATTGAGATTCCCAAGGCAATACCTCCTTGTATGATTCAGATACTGGCAGCATCTTTGAGCTTGCATGAAATGAAGTGAAATAACATGACTTTAAAAAGCTCATGGGTTTGGTTATTGAAGTATCATCCCAATATTATCTGCAGTACAGCCACTGTAGTACAAGAAATAAATTAATCAGCTCTAAAGGACATGTTATGCTAGCAGGTGAATCTGAACCAAGTTCCCGCAAAAACACACAGTGAAATCCTACCTCACTTTCTGGAGGCAGGCCGATTTTAAAGCATAAGATAGATAGAGCTGATTTAATATTAAACTGTTGCTATGCTTTTAATAATTAGACTGATGCTATGAACTTAACATAATATAATAATGCATGTTGACATTATACGTTAGTCCTTTTTGAAGCTTTTACATTATGCTGCAGCATACTGATGGGACTCAGGCAGTTTTGGCTAGCATCCAGGAGACTCCAATCTTCAAAAAACGTTTTTCTTAGTACAAGTTGATAAGAAGTAGATTCTGTCTAGAATGGCAGAGACTCTAGAGGGGTAGTGTTGTAGCTCCAACAGTCTGAGAGTGTATGTGAATCAAGGCTTCTGGGGAAGAAGGAGAGATAGTCCTTGGAAAAAGTAGGCAAGCTTTTGGCACAACAGCCCTTCTTTTGGGAAAACCAGCTCCTCTTCAGGTCTGAAATAGAAGCAACAACCCAGTTGCTATATAAAGGTTGAGAGCAATTGCTGTGAGTTTAGTTTAATTCCATCAATCAATTAGACAAATCTGAAAGGAAATGCAATTGGTACCTGGGGAACAGAGCAGGATTTTAGCAAGGAAAGAAGCGATAAGGTCATTGTCTCCCGTGGGACAGAGAAAGAAAAAGACCACTGATTATCACCTGTGAAACATGCAGATACAGATTGAAATAAATTAAATTCTAGCAATTATCAGAGCACGCTAATATTAAACTGCACCAAATGGAAATAATTTGAATTGGCATATGATTAGCAAACAAACTATTTTATCTGTGCAATGTAAGAAGCTGGTGAAAAAAAACAACATTTGAGGGACACACTAAATGCTGAAGACATGCTTAAATAACTGTGAAGTGAACTAATCTTTCTAAAGTTGTTTTTCCAGGAAGAGTTAGAAATCTTTCATGTGGAACACTGCATAGGGATCCCCACGCTTTAGGTGGGTTGCTAAATCTCTCCGTTCTTTTCCAGCCGGTTGTAGGGACGGACGGAATTAGCCTTCAGCATCTAAGGTATTAAAAATAACTCTTTTTGTCTACACATACGATATACGGACAACATTTAATTATCCCCATCAGCCAACTCAACTGGATTTCAACTGCATCAGTCTAAATGTCTGCCCAGGAGTTGGGGTGATGCAAGGATGTGCTGGCTGGGGTTTGCCTTCTGCAGCTCAGTGCCAGTCGGTGAGGAGGGAGCTCTCAGTCTCAGTCAGGTCACCCCAGACCCATGGGATTTCACACGGGATTTGCTGCTGTGCTCAAAGCTGCAAGTGGAAGTCTGCAGGTGAGATGCAGGAAGCCTGGTCCCTCTGAAGCTCCTAAAATAAGGATAATAACTTCTGATGGGTCCTGTGACTCTGTCTGGGTTAGTAATATCCTAAAGAGCTGGAGAAAAACTCATCAGAGCTTGTCTGCTGGACTTCAGCTTACACTAGCTTAAGATACTTTTTGAATATAGACTTCCTGCATTAAGCTGAGATTCACAAGAGCAACAATATATAAAGGCTGGATGTCTTTACAAATAGGTTTGAAATTATGAAAGGGGTAGAAAAAAGGGAACAATATGAAATGAGGTTTTTTTTGTTCAAAGGAAGAAAAAGTAAGGTAATAATAAAAGCACTGTTTAGTTTTGCATGCAGTTCTTCTTTTCACTCACAGACAAGAAAATTCTTCAGAGAAGGAAATAAGAATAATAAAACGAAAAATACACTAGGCCACCTTTTAAAGTCAGTTTTTATTGCAGAAAAATCATCTTTAACTGTAGAAATAGCTTGAACTCTGAGGACTGGTAATAGGATCAAGCTTTTGCTCAAAGTAATTAGATAAATTCAAAAAGAGAGGTGATTAAACGCATATATGAATTAGTCATTAGACTCTCTAAGAACATTCCTTGTCTGTGCTGCAAAGGAACAAAGCATTTTTATGGAAATGAAATAACACCAAGTCCCAAGATGTCACGCGAAGAGGAACTTTAACTAGCAGTTGGGATGGCTCCTGGTCCAACAAGACAATCTGGTCATGGGCATTACAGCTGAGGTGGACAAACTACTAGACAGGAGAAACACCTCATGGCTTGCCAGTGATTTACACAACTATTTGCTACTAGACTCTGAATTAATGAGTTTTTTTCTGCATGCTGGAAAGGTTATAAACAACTTCAGCCCTGACAAATTTATTCTGAAAGGCAGTGGGCTTAACAGGGTAAGAGTGGCATCAGGTCATATCCCTAACCCTGTCAGAGTTGACTGTCTGCAGCCTCTTCCATTATCCATCTGTCAAAAAAAGTAGGAGTCCTCGGTTGCTTGAGAGACAGATACAAAGCTGCTAATTTCACTAGCAGTAGCAACAAGGAGTGGAAGGACTTTTTCTGGACCCAGTGAGCATTTCACTGCCTTACTTTGCCTTAATGCTGTGCTCAATCCCACGCGACATTTCAACTTTGTGCAGCCTGCAGCAAGAGGCAAGAGACAGAGGAACATGCTTGTATTAAGATGATTTAGAGAAGCATTAAAAACTGGACCTGATCAAGGTTTTTCAGAGACTGAGCATTTAGCCAGATGTTGGCCCACCGCAGTGTGCTCACTGGCTATGTTAAATGGTCAGAGAAGGGGGACTAATAATGCCTCCACCACCATAATCCTGGAATCTCATTCAAGAAGCAGTCCACAGGCAGGAGCAGAGGCCAGGGGCCTCTAACCTCAAACCGCTGCGTCACCTGGAGGCAGGCCATGTGCCAGGAGCAGAGAGAGGTCGAAAACAGGTTCTTGCTGCTGAGGGGAGTCTTGCCAGGAATGACAAGTGAATATGTAGCAGTAGCTTTCAAGGAGAATGCCAGCAAATGGGTCTGAATACCAATGGTTTCCAGGGCTAGTGACTCACTCTAAGTGACGGGCATCCTGGTGCGAAGAGCTGTGGCAGTAACCCTGAGAAGCCTGTGAGTGCTTGTGGGACTGAGCACTTGGTTCGTATTTATGCAGCAGCTGAAATCACCGTGCTAAGGATAACCACGCCGTTTGTTTCGGTTGACTTGTTAAAGCAACTAACCATGCTGCTGAGTGGTCAGGGGAATGCAGTGCCATCGTGTGGCACCTTGGCCAGGAAGCCATGCTGGTGACTCCCCAGGATACATGACAGAGAGATGGAGGTCCCAGCTGCTCTGCCACCGTATACAGGGAAGGAAGGGGTAATGGTTTTAAAATAGAGGGAGGTAGATTTAGATTGGGTATTAGGAAAAAAATGTTCACAATGCGAGTTGTAGAACACGGGAACAGGTTGCCCAGAGAGGTGGTGGATACCCCATCCCCGGAAACATTCAAGGCAGGTTGGATAAAACTCTGAGCAACCTGATCTAGTCAGGGATGTCCCTGCTCCTTGCAGGAGATTGGATTAGATAACTTTTGAAGGTCCCTTCCAACTCTAACCGTTCTATGACTCTATGATTCTATGATCACCCTGGCCTTCCTCCTCTTCTCCTGCCAGCCCCCCTCCACCCTACTGAATCTGAACTTCCAGTGGCAGTTGGGTCCACACCCTCTGTCCATTTGGTCCTGCCAAGGTACACCCCATCCTCACCAGACCCTATAGATCCTGATGTAGCCTCCAGAGAGACAGATGTGTTACAACACACTCTCCTGAGAGAGGCTAATGAGTAGCATTTCCCTAGAGGTAACACAGCTCAAATGTTAGCCCTTTGTTACTCTTCAGCACACTGCCCAAGAGAAGCAAAAATGACTTAAACATTACTTATTCTTCCTAAATTCATTCTTGGAATGAGGAATTATTGTTGAAATATTTCAAAAAGCGCTACCTAAGCCAGAGGCAATGATAGCAAATTTCAGCTTGAGCAATTCTGTGCAGCGATAAACCGATGAAAATAAGGCTAATGGCAAATATTAAGCAACCTTAGCCACAGGCAGTTGTACTAGCTCCAGAAGTAATATGCGCTGTTTTTTCCATAAATATTGCATTGAAGTGCTGTATCTCTCACTTTTTTTTCAGCTAGTAGCAAAACCCAAAGCAAACTTTTCTGTATGCACAACTCTAATTGAAAGCAAAGGAAATTAAATGAATTCTAAGCAGTACCAATAACAGCTACTCATTATTTTGCAGTAAAAATACTAATATTTTATCAGTTTTTAATAACTATGTTTTCCTGCTGTTTGCAATTGCAAGAAACTTCTTCTAGTAACGGCACAGTATTTCCCATGTAATTATTCAGCAGGCCCCAAATGAGCAATATATAAAAAACATGCTAAACAAAATTACTAAAATGTAATTGTGCTGCAGAGAAAGAGATATAAAGGAGGGGCTATTTCATTTCCCTTTGGTGACTTTGCCTTAATCTTAATTCTGGTGAAAATCTTTTGCAAGAGTTTCAATTCAATAATTTTCACCATCACTGACATATGGAAAGGAAGATATAGTGGTGGATAGCATCGAACAATTTCTAGGGAACACATTATATGCATTTAACCTCTTTTATCTTTATCATTTATAAAAACAATTTGTAATTTTTTTGAGTCTATTCATTACCTGACAAAAATATTTAAACCATTTATACAAAAATGTTGCATCTATGGATGCAAGTATCCTGAATATGCAACTAGACTTTTTAGTTAAATTATAAGCAGATAATAAGTTTATCTAGAATAGTTCTATTCAAATATTTTTTTGGGAAAGCTAAAGTTTTACAAAGAAATGAAAGGCTGATTCTTCGGCTGGCCTATATTCTCATTACAGTGTCTGGATTAATGGTACACTTCATGTGCCTTTACGTTTTATGAGATTTGTCAACTAAAAATCACAAGACTTAGCTTTGATTTGCTTGTGCAGCTACCCAGGAACAAAATTCCTAGGTTTCATTTGCAGAAAAAGCAGAGAAAGCATTGCTGTTGTTGAACCTGCACTGATGTGTTCCTGGCTGGGGCCACTGAGCCACTCACCCAGAGCTCTCCCTTTGCAGAAGAGCAGAAGGGCTCGTAGCACAAGAGATGCTTTCAGTGTGTGGCCTGGTTGGGGAAGGGGTTTTTTTTCTTCAGTGATTCAGGAGTTTGTATTATCAGAATCACCATCCTAGGGGATATTGAAATCTATCTCTTTCTTTAACGCTGTAGTGAGAAGAATTTCTTTGGTTACTGCTCAACAGAAATACTGAGAAAAAAAACCAAACAAGAGTGTTGAAAGGTTGTATGTTGACAGAGTATTTCTCAGGTTGAAAAAAAAAAAAAAAGATTCATTCTGTTTATTGAATATTCCTCAAACACTAGTTAAATGTCAGTTTAGCCCCAAACTGTGTTTCTCCTTCATGGTACCCTGCTCTATTCAGAAGCCAAATTATCTTATTGTCTCTCCTGGTGAGCCCAGACCATGTGAGAGAATGGAGACTTATGCAACTCCCATGCAGTAACATGCTGATGGAGAAACAGCTTTTTATACCGAAATAATTCTTAAAGAACTTGTCCATCCAATTCTAATTAGAAGTAGGAAAATTTTAATGAAATGAAACCATGAATATTTTAAAGACAATAGCCTGCTGGTAAAGTATTTCAATTCAGCTCTTCTGCTTCTCATTTTTTGTCTGTCCTCCTGCCTTTGCCAGTGCCTCTCTTGGGGACTCAGAGATGCACAAATTGTAGTCTTCTCTCCAAGCGTTGACTATGATTTCCTCTCAGCCAGCTGTGGTCAAAAGGCTTACTGGGGCGAAAAGTTCCTTCCTGCAGAACAGTATTAGTGAGGTCTTGCCAGAACAACTAGACTTATCCCTCACCACTCCATAGTCACTGGCAGGGATTTCTAGTGAGTCACCGCTGCCGAAATAACCCTAAATGGTAGTTTACACCTATAGCTATACAAGGTATTTTCACTTCAGTGACAACGCCATAATTTTGCCCCTAATTTTGTCGATCATTTCCATGGTAAATACTATGCAGTATGGCTAGAGTTTGCAATCATGAATAAATGTTGTTTTCACAGGTGATATTAGCATTTAAGGCTGAAACTCTAAGTATACAGGCATGTTAGACATCTCAAGGCACAGGTAGCAGCTAGGGAGATTTATTAACTTGGCTCAAAAGGTTAGGTGCTTAACTTCCACAGAAACTACACAAGTTAGGTACTTAGCCTGCTTAGCTGTTTCAATACACACTCCTCAATATGTACCTACATCAGCAGGTCTCTAGATACCTTTAAAACCTGTTCCATTAAAGCATAAATCTCGTTACAACTAATTGAACTTTGTCTGTGCTAGGACTACCTCCTGAAGAATATATAGGCATCTTTCTGATCCTTCACCCCTTGAAAGCCATGTGGAATTACATATGTATATCTCATTCTGTAGCCTGGGCTCTTGTGCATGAATGAGATCAGAAATTGGAGCCTCTTTATTTGACTATATCTGGATTTTTTTCACTTAAAGAAAGCAGACTACAAAAATGACTCCAGTATTCTGACATACTAGCAGAAAATTAACTGGAATGTACAGAAATATATAGTTATAAATAAAAGTCAATGAAGAAAGAAGATTATATTAAACACCAATGTGATCATAAGCAGGAACAGTTACTTGCTTTAGGCTCTTTTAACTACATTTTCCTATTCTAGTTTCTATCTGTTAATTTAAAACAAGTGGGCATTTTCTCCACTTCAGTTTTTTTTAGCTATAATGGTTGCCATGGTTATCAGAAGGACAATTTAGATGCAAGGAATGCATATAATTGGTTTTTAGTGGTTCATTCTGGAATACACTTAAAACTCCCGAAGCCTGTGGATGACAGATCTGGTTAATGAAAGCTCTCTGCTCAGCCACATTTCACAGGTTGTTCACACAGATAGTTACAAGTCTAATGGTTGGGGCACATTCCTGGGAGATGGAAATCTGCATCTGGGCCCTTAAACTGGCTGTGTGTTTTAAACCAAAATGTCATTGTTGATTGCAACCCAACAGACAAAAGAGGAGATATTATCCTGCAACCAGGCACAAGAGCCTAGGACTCTTGCCTTCTCAGTTAGTACTTGTACCAGGCACTTCCTACAGCTGGTAGAATTTATTTCTACTGCCTCCTTCAGCAGTGCCTATTTTCCATTCAGTGTAGCTTAAAGCTTGAAGAGGAGAGTGTTATAGATCCAGCTGTGGGGAACCAGGCAGCCAACTCAAGTGCCTAAAGTACAGGCAGACGGGATTTCTCTCTGCTGGCCTTCAAAACGTGCCCAGCTGTCCCTCTGCTTAAACTTGAGAACCTGAACATTTATTTTAGGAGGACTCCTTCACAAGACAACTATAATTTATGTGCAACTTCACTTACATCTCTTTTAAGATTTGGCCTTACCTGGTGGTCCCAGCTGCCCCTGTGCAGACCCTGTTAGAGGTACTTTCCTCTCCCCCTGCCTGCCCCATAACCCTGCCCCACAGCCCTCCACGCCTGCGCTCACCAGCAGCATGGCCAGCAGCAAGACTTGCACAGGTCCTACGTTGCCATGGGGAGCAAGCCAGCCCAAACAATCCTCACCGTCAGTATCCCCTGTTAGACTCCTTGCAGCTCTCCAACCTCACCTCTGATTGCTGTCTTTGCTTTTGCTTTTTGTTAACAAAAACCATTAAGCTGGGAACACTGAAATCCCCACTGAGCCTTTTGCTTTTCCAGGACTGCCATATACAGCCTGGCACAGCTGTAATGAGAGTTTCAGAAACACAAAATCAAGCCAATGTAGTAAATTCCTTTTGGAAATGATCACTGGCATCTATAAAGTTTAACAGTATCCTCTACCCGCTACGAGATCTCTTGGCAGAAATGATGTAAACTTGCCTTCGCTAAATGTATTAGTGGGGAGGGGGGATAACCCTTGCTAATAGAGAGACTGCAAATACTCCCTAGCCTGGCTGTATCCGAAAATAACAAAGGGAAGGGAAAAAGAAGATGAAAGGAAAATGAAGAGATAAGGAAAAAAAAAGTGTTTTCCTGTTCTAGTCAGGATTCTTTTTCTCTCTCAAGCCCAAGAGAGGCTGTACAACTACAAAATAATTTTCCATGCATCTTGCTGGAGGTGGCATCACATTAGTTTAAACTTTTAGACCAAACTAAGGGTTTGCGCAGGCAAAACCTTCAAGATGGGTAGGCTCAATGATTGCCCTGTTGGCTTTTATGCAGTCTTGGCCAAGTCACTTAACTCTGTGTTTCAGCCTCGCGTGTGCTCTGGCAGTGATAACTAAACCAAAATGGGTTTTGGAACTATGCTTATTCATAGCATAATCTGAAGATTGCTCAATAATTATTATTTTGCTTGTTATTTTGCTTCTGGGGAAGATAGAGATAAGGGAGAATTTTCCACTGGGAAAAAGTCCAGCATGCAGACTCAGACCGAGCTTATGTTAGCCAATCTACTAGTAAAGCCTCAGCTCAATTTATGGAAACACTAGTCCCTTGAGACTCCGCTGGCTCCTGTTTCCCCAGGAGAGGACACCTCTGGAGATACACTGTGTGGGCCACAGCTGCCAGTCTGAGCAGCTGTGTGATTCACAGCAGTGACCTGACTACAGGCAGAGGCTCCAGGGCACTGCAGGAGGTGTCACTGAAGCCAACAAAAGCATTCATATGGTCATTTCCATTACAGATGTAAAGATTAAACATTATGAACCCACATAATTTACATGTCTTTGGAATTTTTCATGCTGATTTGATTTTATAGCTCAAGCTAAAAGCAACAGGGAAAAACCTGACTTCCCAGAAATAACATTTTTTCTTTTTCTCCTAATTTTCTCTCCTATAACTTGTTTCCTCTCTTCTTGTCCTACACCTGCAAAACTTTGTCGTACCTTACAGGCTTTCTACAGAATGCCCTAATAGTGCATATTATATAATAGTAATACTTTCCTCTTGACAGAAGCTTAGAGAAGCTATGACAAAGTAAAAGGAAAAAGAAAAAAAAATAAAGAAAGAAAATTGAATTACCCCAGTACTGTGCCAATCCGGAAAGGGAGAACAAGATAGATTAAACCTAAGAAAATTCCAGGTGTATGGAACAAGCATATAGTGCCTTGACTGAAACCCAGAAACATTCTAATTGTTACAAAATGCTAAAAGCAAAACCACTGGTTCCTTAAGTGAACATTTTACTAAATGACAGGCATTTAATTTCCTCTCATGCATTTCAATAGCATCCATTGCCTGAACATAAAGCACTAAAAGAAATGTGAAGATTCTGTTTACCAAAAAAAAAGATTTGTTGTGACAATTAGAGTCTTTTCAAAACGATATTTTAAAATATTATCCATCAGCTAAGCATAGAGAAAGCACATAATTTGGCATTAATTTGCCTCTAGCTCAAAATAGAGGGTTCATTTCAGTAAACTGTCTTGAGTAACCTTAGCAAGGGAATTTAAAGGACTTCTCCTATGACTAAGGGAATGGAAAGATCTGGCACTTTGGAAATCCCAGGGATGCAATATCCATATATTTCTAATCAGAGCAACTTCATTAGTGCACCTTTGAAAGAACTGTAACTGATTAACTGTTAATTAACCAGTGGAATTGATTTTTATTTCAGACCATCAGCCCACACATTGTTAGGGCCATTTGACTTAGATAACTTGTCTGCAATTTGGAAAAGCAGAATTGTGGATCAAAATAAGATGTTTTGCCTAGAATGACTCTGAAAGGTTTAGGTTAGCTATCTGTTTGATATGACCTTCATGAATTAGAACCTTTTTGAATTAATTTTATTCCTCTGACTGTGCAATTGCAATAACACTGGTCTTTCTGCTAAAATGCTGGCCTGGCCCTCAAGGTAAACTCAATTCCCAGCCCACGTACAAATTTCCTCTGGACAAATCATGCTTTCTGAAGGACAACCTCATTTCTTATCTTCCTTCCCTAGCGAAACAGATGTGGTAGTAACTCTCCCCCGTACAGCCATTAAGCCTTGGGAGCTGTTCAGACACTATAATGACAGACACCATCATTTCATTAAGGCTAAGCATTAAGTATCAACTAATGGGACTTTTCAAAGAGTTCAGTACAGTCATAGGTTGGCATTCACTGTTGGCTAACTAGTCTTCCATCTCCTCTGTCTACAAAACCTTAAAGATTGAGCTGGCCTTGCTTTATTAAGAAAATGGAGTTACTAATATATGGATAAATGTATGCCATGAAAATATTGTTACAGATAACACAAACAGTGACAGCTTAAAGGGACAAGCTTTTGAGGAATCAAATCTGTATTTGCGTTGAAACTGCAGGTCCACAGAAACGAATGGCCAAATTCCCAAATAATTTTAAAAGAGCATCCTTTTCATCTCAGAGGTCAAATTCAATGCTTCAATAAATTTAGAAAACTCATTGAAGATACAGAAACTATTACACATTATTCCCCTATAAGTGGAAGTTCAGTTCTTAATTTTTTTACAAACCTAATTCAAATAATGATTTTAGTCGAGCTACATCAACAACCGGAAAACAGAATAATGAGACTGGGCTCTTTGCTTTATCATAAAATGGGCAATAAATATAGCCTTACGAACTCTGTAAGCCAGCCCAATAAAAGTGCTGCTGTGCAGAAGACTGGTAAAACTCTAGCAAAAGCATAGGAAAGATAAACATGAAACAGCACAGACATCTCAGCTGTGCAAGTCTTACTTAGTAGTATAACTTGTAGTATAACTTATATTTCAGCAATATAAAAACATATTTAATCAAATCTACAGAAAACTGCTTTATGAAGGGATGCTGTGTTGTGTTCTGACTCTGTTCTTCAGCTGAGTACTTTGCTTCTATAGGTCAGTTCCACACACAGGAGAAAATTGCTTTTGTTCAACCTTTACCTCAATTCTATCCCACCCATTATAACAAGAAAAAAAAAAATCAACTTCCCTCTTTTAGATCTACGGAAGTTTTTTTGCATCTCCTGAATAGGAATTGATCTGATTAATGATGGCAGGCTGCTTCAAGGACACTGACACACATGTGACATCCATAGAAACCATCCCCATTTCCTGGAAGCCTGGCATCATTTCCTAAGTCCTCTTCATTCTCACTCTACCATTTTCCCATAGTTTTTCACAAATGGTACCTGAAGTATCTTGCTAAAGGACAAATCTTACAGATCTAGATTTATCTTAATTTTCTGTAAACAGTCATTCCTACCAGCTGTGTTTGCTGCTCTGCTGGGCTATGTCATCTCGCAGCAGGCCCTGAAGTGCTTCAGCTCCATTAGGAAGAGTTCAGCCATGCATAGGATTTGGGGAGGAAATACTTGCATCTAGGAGTCTCTCCTACTCCTTCCCATAACAAAAAAACCCCACCCAACCAACCAAACAAAAAACAAAAAACCCAAAACAAAAGAAAACCCACGGTGCCTGATCATCTGCTTCTACAGCCCTATCATCAACTATTTTAGGGCAGTGTTATTCACCTAAGGCAACCCCTCAACCCCAGCTCTGTTGGGCAAATTTGGCTGCCCAAACATTTCTCTACATGATTCTGAATAGTATAGTCACATTATAAGTAAAACTCTCTCTTTTAATACTGAGCTTAATATTTTCACCTCTGTTCGCCTTACGTTCAGAACTGCTCCTTGGTTCTGGTAGGGAATTGCTTTTTCACAGCAACACTGAGTCACAGCAAAGTAACAAGGGAATTGACCCGGCATGCTCCTCTCTGCACTCCTTGCTTGCCAGCAGAAGTCAACAAAGTGCTGCTGCCGGGAGGCCAGCTGAGGTGAACCACCTGTAGCAATGCCCAAATTTAGGGTAGTGCTGGTGCCTACAGGCTGCATTTTTTTTTGCCAAATGTCCTTGAGCACCCAGAGTTTCACGATGGTTATCTGAAGGCTCTAGGTCCCACTGGTATTCTCAGAGCGTCATGGTTGCTCTTCTCTCTGTGGGTGACCCACCCCAGAAAGGAGCCCATGCTTTCAAAGTATTAAGTTATCAGGCTCATGTACTGGGCGAAGCAGTAATAATTTTGTTGGCCTAGTCTGACACAGTGTCATGAACTTATCTGGTCATTCGTTTTATGATGTACAGTCCACAAAGATATAACAGATAAAAATTTTTCTAAGAGATTTCTAAGAGATTAATTTCCCCAAAAGAATATGCACACTTTCTTCTGTGTATTTTTGGGGCCAACAAGGGATGAAAATTAAATCACAGAAGTTTTATCAATTCCTATTCTTCTTAAAAAAAAAAATCAAAAAAACCACAGTAAAAAAAGATCAGGAAACCAAAGTTCTTATACAAATAATTTCATAAATATAAAAGATTATATTTGTGCTTAGCAAACACCCAAATACTATGGAGTATGTATGTTTACACAGGAACCCTATCTGTGTTTAGGGTCCAGAGGGGATCTAGGAGCTATGCACTGTTTACAAAAGGATGAAAGAATCTGAGAATAAAATGAACATATCTAATGTGGGAAATGAGATTTATGCGTGAAAGTCAAAGCCAGAGTCTTGCCCTTTTAAGCAAACTGCACTTGTGGGAAAAACGCATCTCAATATTTAATTCACACAGAATTCAGCAGGTTTCTACATATATACATGGGAACCTGCTTACATAAACTCCAATGAGGAACGTGAACACAGAATAATAGGAGTAATAGACTTCTGTTCTTAGTACTGAATCACTAATATGGAAAGAAATCAGTGCAGTGCAATTTGTTTTTCAAATACAATTCAGTGGTCTCAACAAACACCATTCCAAACTCATCACGAATTTACCTGCCCAAGGCTGCAGGGGAGAGGACAACATCTATCTCATTCCATGTACAATTCTAAAAAACACCATTATAATTAAATGCTTCAGAAATACTCAGTCTTGGAGCAATTATTTTTCCTTCAGAAAAATGTTTCAAAATCCCAACAGAAAGCCCCTGTAAAACTGTATGTGTACACAGTATACTGTATATGGCATCAGTAAAAGTTTATGATCTAACAGCTTCCATGCTCTCTCCAACAAAAGCTTTCCAGGTTTATTTGCCCTAGAAGTTGTCTCTACTTCCAGCCCTCCAGCACAGGCATGTCAATAGCTAGGCTCCCCTGCTCTGGCATATGGTTCCCACGCGGCATTAATGGAGAAGGCATCAGCAAACATAATTCTCCTGCTTTCCCAGCCTCTGCTTAGCCTATAAACAGGATGCTACCAGCCATTCAAGCTTCTTGCTATTCCTCTGGCTCCTCCTGTCCCTCCTGTTGGGAGGCGTCACAAGTACACACATCTGTAGATCCTTAGTTTCCCCAGGGAACTGCCACTTGGGAACTTCCAGCTGTCACCAAGGGACTCTCACACAGCACCTTTTGGCAAAACCCAGCTAGTACTAAGAAAGACTCCAGCAGATTACTTCCTTCAACAGCTTTTCAAGACATCTGACTTTCTTACTGGCTTCTTTTTTTTCCCTTCTGTCTTTATTAACTTCACCTTCTAATTAGGTCCCATGAAGATGCATCTCCACATTTTACTTAAAACGTTCATTGACCCTCTGGCGTACTATTATAACCCAGGAACCTCTGAGTATAGTAATTAAGACATTATAAAACATTGAGTTGATCCGTACATGCTTCACGTTCAGAAGAAGAGACATGTGCTGTGTTGTGAAGAGAACTGGCTGAAGCAAGACAAGCCCAAAGTGAAGCACAAATTATATTACAAAAAAGAAAATGGGGATTATTCATGGGAAGAAGAGATTTATTGGAGCAACAAACTTCAAGGAGAGATGATAAGGGTGGAACTGAACTTGCTTCAAGAAAGCTCCAGGAGAAGGAGGTAATAAAAAGCAAGAAAAGACAGGAGAGGGAAGGGCAGCAACCATTAATTGGCTTTTGTAACACACTCCAACTGTAACAGAGCACGTGATAAGAAGCTAGTCAAGGATCAGCTCTTGTCACATGCTGCTCCTAGCGTGACCCGCGACATGAAGATGGACCCAAATTGTCTTCATTACATTCGCACAGCAGTCACCTAACTCCACAAGGATATTCATGCAAATTCAACAGGCACAATCTAACCATTGAGAAAATCACAGCGCCTTTCCTAAAGTGTTTTCCTTGTGAAGACAACAGGCTCGTTTTATTCTTATTTACTACTACATTGTTTTTCAGCCAATAAAAGAGGTAGAATGTGTCAAAATGTCTGACAACACCAAACACCAACTGAGAGATGAAACTGCAGATACAAGACAGTGCTATACATCACTGTGAGTACAAAGCAGGATTGCAGGTACTTGTTTCAGATATCCCTGAAACTAATGTTTTATGAACCACATCCTTGGCTTTTTAATCACAACAGATATACTGCCTTCAACAGGAGTACACTGCTAAATATACATGTACTAATGCATAACATGATACACTAAAACAAGTATATCATGCTTAGATCTATGTCGAAGTAAAAAACGCATTAAGTGTGTACATGGAACTATACCTAATTGTACCAATGAAGAATGTAGCTGATTAAATTGATAGATTTAATGACAAGATTGTTAACAGTCCAGAGATATCTGCAAAATCCTTTGGATCATCCTGGATTATCTCTTCAGCTTTTCCTCTTACATAATTTTTAATTTCCTTGACAGTTAATCCTGTTATAGAGGAGGTTTTGAGCAAACACTTTAATTTTTGAATTTTCTAAGTGATATATGATGTGAATTGATTTCCATTATATCCTTTTTCCCTTGTGTCCCTTTGCTGATTGAGCTCTGCAATGACATTATGTAATGGAACCCACACATCACCCTTCCCTCTTTTACAAAACAGCCACATCACACCACATATTTTTACGGGCACCTCAGAAAAACGCCTTGCTGGAGCACCTCTCCTATGAGGACAGGCTGAGAGAGTTGGGGCTGTTCAGCCTGGAGAAGAGAAGGCTCTGGGGAGACCTGATAGCAGTCTTCCAGTACCTAAAGGGAGCCTACAGGAAAGACAGGGAAAAACTCTTCAGCGGGGCCTGTTGTGATAGGATGAGGGGTAATGATTTTAAAATAGAAGGAGGTAGATTCAGACTGGACATCAGAAAAAAAAACGTTTACAATGGGGGTGGTGGAACACTGGAACAGGTTGCCTAGAGAGGTGGTGGATGCCCCATCCCTGGAAACATTCAAGGCCAGGTTGGATGGGGCTCTGAGCAACCTGATCAGGTTGGAGATGTCCCTGCTCCTTGCAGGGGGGTTGGATGAGATGACCTTTAAAGGTCCTTTCCAACCCTAACTATTCTATTATTCTATAAAACACACACAATGTTCTTTTTTTTTCCCCTCAGAAATCCTGATCTGCTTCTTCAACATCAGCTATTTATCCCTGTAGCAGCCTGAAAAAATAGGCGTTAGTCTCACTTGTAAATCCTGAATAAGCAATATTAACGATTACAGTTTACAAAACTGTTATTACCTTGAAGTTCACCAGCGAAATAAAGTACAGCTTAAAGTCTAGTGCTATTCCTACTAATCAAAACTTTTCCATTTTGCTGAAGCAGGCACACTTTGAGACCATGTGTGTCTGGGGAAGTCGGCTTACTGTCGTTCCAGAAACATCTGTCTTCCCTGCAGAGCCATGCCACTGAGGGAATTGGTCAGGTATGATATGATCTGCAGTGAAAATGCTGGGATCCAGACCACTGACTTAGGTGCATACCTTCTACCTCATCAGTAGGATGCGTGAATCTGATCCCTGAAAGCAAAGCCCTTCATTTCATATTCGGCCAGTATAAAAAAAGAAAGGTCATGGTGATGCATAGACAAACTTTAATGCAAGTTCAAAAACCTTTTTTCCTCTTTTAATTTTTTTTAATTCTCCACTGTATTAGAAGACATAGTATAACACCATTGCATCCACAGTGTACCTAATGGTTTGAGAAGAAGGGGTTTCTGGAAGAAAGAGCTATCCCAGTTTTGCTAGGTATTCTTTCTCTCAAATCAACTATGGTTTGTTTTCACAGGAAAACCTTTTCTCAAGATGATGATGATATGAAGGTAAGTGCAGGATGATAATTTTGGCATTTGTTTTGTTCAAAATGTACTTGATGCCAAACAAACCTCAAAAGACACATTCCAGGCAAAGGCAATGTTTGTGTGTGTCCCAGGACTGTCTCTCTCCAAGGGGTTGCTACCCAGCCTTTCCACAATCAGCACAAGAACTCAAATATGTTTCCATTTAGTTTCTATATTTTCCTTTTTGTGAAGCAAAAAGGTTCACAGGAAGATTTAGAGAAATCTTGCTAAAAAAAAAAAGATTATGCAATGCCAGACATTTTCTCTGCTCGTCCAGATATGATCTCCAAACACTGCAAAATCTTGCAAATAATTGAAACTATAGGAGCCAATTCTTGTCTAAGCTGTCAGAAAATATTGGGAAGCACCTGCAGAGGAGGGAGGGCATTTAGAAGCATGTCAGAGGGATTAAATAAGGAATAAGAGAATTGTGTGGGTCTTTGAAGAAAATAGCCCAGAGAAGAAAAGAGTGGAGAGGAGAAGACAGCATAAATAATGTTTCAAAGCTGGAAGTGTCATAATCAGGTCAAAAGGAAAAATAAAAAAAGATGGCTTTAGTAATCTTTGTGCATATAACTTGAAGGGAAATCACAGAGCACATTGTTATCATAGACAAGGGAGGATGTAAAGGGGTCCAGAGGAGGAGATTTTTAGCTGTTTCAGTCCAAGTTTTCTCACTGTAGCTTCAGTGTTCTAGCCTTACTTCAGAGCATCATCATAAAAATATAAGCAGCATTCACAACCATTTCTGCCCCTCATTTTTTTTCCAAACCCACATTTCACAGTTTAAAAAGTAATTTGTGGTGAATAAAAAGACTACAGCTGTATTTATAACACTGAGTTGTTGGTCCATTTAAACAGCAGGTGCAACAAAAAAGCTATCCTTGTGTTTCTGTTCTCCATTAGCCTTGCCAGCAAATATAATCTGTACCAGTTTAGGAAAACACCCATTTCATCTGGCTGTGGGTAGAGAAGGACTAGGGAAACAGGTTGCAACAACCTTGTACCTATCTCTCTTAGTTCAATATTTGTGCCAGCTGCATTGTTTATATTTAGGCATGGTTTTCTGGAAATTTCCCCTGAATCTTATATCTCTATTAATAGACACACACACATTATGAGAAGAATACAAGGTTAGGTTTACAGAGTCAGCTACTCAAGTGCATGGGAACACCAAAATTCAGGCTGTCATCAAAAATTGGTATCAACGGGCATAGAACTGAAGCAACACCTTTCAGAGCCACCCTGGCTAAAAAGCAACCGGTGTCTATATTCTACATGGACCAGCCACTTCCAGGGACAAGAAATGTGGTCACCTATTGGGCTTTGCAAGTGTTTGCTGGCAACAGAGAAACATGTGTACGCCATTGTCCTCCGTTCCTCTGGGCATGGGGTGTTCAACACCCTCAGGTCTCTGCCATTCACCCTCTCACTGCTTTCCAGATTACTCATTTTCTCATCTTCCTTGTACACCTGCCCTGGCACCTCACCCCTCCCTCTGCCCCAGGCCCCAGCGTGCCCTAGCTTGCGTTTTCACTATCATCCTACCCAACTAAGGTGCTGCTGGTTCACCTCCTGGGTCTTCCCCTGCTCCCCCCATCCTGGTATCTCTGTCCTGTGCTGTGCCTCTTCTTCTCACTTTCTGATTGCTAAGACTTGCACACAAAAGTCCTCCTGGTCCACATCAAAAGCACCAGTCTCTGAGAGCTCCCCATTTCTGAACTACGTTACTGACCCTGCCTCCATTTTCAGTACCAATGATGAGTACTCTTCTGACACCGCACTTTCAGGGCAAACTAAATATATTTTCCTTAATTTTATTATTGGAAACAGCTCTCTCACTTCAGCGGAAATAGAGAAAAGGTCTTGAAAGGAAAAGGCTGCTCTTAGAGTCATCCATCTTTGCATTGATGGCATGCCTTGAAGATCCAATCCAGCCCCATATGGCTCAGAAAATCCTCATACTATTTAAGTTAGATCAGTAGAAAAAAAAAAAAAGAAATTCATCTGAAGCAGAGTACTAATTGAAATTCATCCTGCAGCAAATGTTTTTGAGTGAGCTCTTTTAAAGCCCCTGTGGTCAACAGTAAACCATGTTTATGGACTCTGACCACAGATGAATTTCATGAGAAGTGATTTTTTTTTTTTAAAAAAGGAGACATGAACTTCTGTTTGTTCAGCATGTCTACAGTCCCACTTCTGGGAGCCAGCATAGTCATACCAATATATCACTGTCACTGCTTGAAAAACAGCCCCAAATTTATGGCAGGTACAGAGCCCTAAAATAAACATATAGCAAACAGTTCTGGGAGCAGTAGAAGTAGCAAAGCCTGATTTATTACACATGAATTATGGCTGAATTTGCTAACAAACTAGGCTCTGACCAATGCTTTTCCCTTGGTGGAAATGGTCAAAACATCAATTTCACATGTGGTCAGCCTAAGGAAATTGAGGATGAGCTCATGTCCGTCTGTCCCTTACTGGTCCCCCTGTTTCACACAGTCACTTTTCAACTTCAAACCTGTTAGAAAATGGTGTATCTAAGTCTGCTAGCTCCATGTCAAATTCAGCAAAGCAGCTTGAAAGTTACTGGAGGAATTATATATATATATGTATTCTCTTCATACAGAGAACAGTGGGAGCAATAAATCCTAAAGTTATGCAGGAAATTTGAGATTTTTTCATCATTTTCTGAGCATTGACACAATTTTCCTTTCCTAAACACTCTAAAATTGATTCTGGAGATCATACCTGAGCTATTTTTAGGTCCTAGAAATATAAAATTCAAATCATAACATGAGGAATCTTCAAATACCCTAGTGAGAAGTACCTGTTTTATAGAGGAATGTGTGAAAGCCAGCCTTTGATGCCACTGATCGCTAATATGTGTTTATGCATCAGAGGCACACATGGTCTACTGTGGGGGACTTACAATGAAAGCTTCTGGGTCAAGCAACTAAAGGTCTTTCAACTTGGTTTTCACTTTGTTTCTTAAATGTCTTAGTAAGAATAGCCAATATAAAAAATCCTGGTATATGTGGTATGATTTCTCCAGATCACAGGAGGCACGTGCAAAATGATGGCACAAAAGTACAAATGTACAAAAGTACCATTTGCACTGTGGGGAACAAATGGTTCCAAAAGTCAATAACTGCAAAGACAGAAATCATCCTAATGTGAAGCACCAGAGGTGAAAATTACTGGGGAAATAAGCAAGGGGAAAATAAAGAACTGATAAGACAGATGGAATAACGTTATCTTGCTGAATAACCTATAGCAATTTTCACATCCCTCAGAAATGTGAACAGTTCTTTGAATGAATGTGGTCATGTAGGATACCTGTTCTACCAGCTGGTGTGAATATACATTTCAGCCCTGTGAAGATTGCATTCTTTCATGACGTCAACCAACATGTTTGAATACCTGTTCTGTTCATCCTGCCCTGTCCTGTCCTGTTCTGTCCTATCCTATCCTGTCCTCCCCTTCTTACATCATAATTATCATTGCATGTTGTCAGTCTTTCAGCTGACTGCTACATAACATGACTCAAAACTATTACATACAGTATTCACAAATTTTCAACATTTAGTTTATTCTCCAGAAAATGTTATCCTAAAAATATGAACTCACAAATTCACATTACACTGAATAATTTATAATTTTTAAAAATCAGGATAGTTTCACAAAATATAGAGCGAGTCCTTACATTCCTGAAACTACAAAGGGACTCAATTATACAGAATGTAGCTCTTGGACTCAGGGTTGGTCTCCAGAGTTAGCATCCCCACAGCCATTCCTATGTCCAGAAAATCCCAGCTGGTAGTTTTTGGTGAATTTTTTTTTACAGCAGACACCACAACAAATTTTGAACCTGTTTCTATGAAACTAACCACTGAGTCTTGTTTGGGCATTGATTATCTTACTGATTTCAAGGGGAAGTTCTCAGTGTAAACTGAATATCTAGAAGTGCCTATGGATCTGACCTCTAGTGACTGTAGGTTATAAATTAGAATTGTGGGTTTTGTGAAAGATATCTGAAAGCTACCCCATCCAGAATCAAAATGGCATTGTGTACTTTTACTCTATGACTGCTAGGGAGGAACGCCATCCACTTAAACTTCAATATTAGCTGTTGTTTTAGAGTTTCACAGCTGTGTAGTTCCTGACCCAAGTTAGGACCTGCAAGTCCTAATGATTCACAGCACAAAGTGGTAGGACCATTTAGAGTAGACCTCAGGGTCCCACTGTTATAACAATGACACAGAAAGATAGTTATGAAACTAAATAAAGAGCTCAAAGTTAAAAGCTCTTTTAAGATCAATGAAAAGATTTTATTTGAAGAAGTTCTTTCCCATTTTTGTGAAAAATGAAACTGCTGCCAGACCTAAGAGATATATCCCCCCAGGCAGTGAAAATACCAAGTAAAAAAGACCACAATATATTAATTAATCAGTGGACTTCCAGCTTCTCATTAACAGTCTTCACCGAAGTTTCAGTAATTCTTAAGCATTCAGTAATAAAATAGAAACCTCTTCAGGAATCCATGCAACAACAGATTAAGTAAACTTCTTCACCTAGTGCGGGGATTGAGTTTTAATCTTAAAACTAAGAAGTATTAAAGAGGAAAATGCCATAAATGCCAGGGCAAAAACAAACAAACAAACAAAAATCCACAAAATAAAAAAAAAAAACCAGTAAGGCAAATTTTTAATCATAGGGTCTTGAAAAAACAACCAGAGTTGGATTGCCTGATGCCATTAAGTTTTCTCAAAGGAATATGAACACTACCATCTAAAAATGATTGTCTTTTCAGTTAAACATCCCTGAAGGCCTTGGTTATTTTTTAAATTTTGACTTAATATATATGAAATAAATTGTTTAACTAGCAGAACATCAAAAACATTAAATTTGCTGAGACATTCTGAAGACTCCATGTCTCCAGTCAGATGCCAGGATCTCTGTCAGTGCTCTAAGTCAGGAAGCCTGGGTTTCTATTGCTTTGTATCTCGTGGTGCACAAAGATTTCGGTTGTGTTATGTTAAGGCTGAAGTGTGAGCTTATTGGACCTATAACCACTTAGTAGACACAAGGAGATCTATTACTGGAGGAGAGGACAGGCAGAGGAGAGGGTAAGAAAGAGGAGACATGCATTAGAGTGCCTGACAACCCTCTCCCCAAATTCTCCATCTTTAGTGGACGTCTCAAGTTCTTTCCCTCAAAACAGGTCTCTCCCATGTGGATCTTCATTAAGTTTGTCAGAATTAACCTCTCCAAGTACTCCACTGCTCTTTCAGATGTCACTGAGAGTGACTGGAGACTGCAAAGTTACCAAGGATGGACAGGACATGTTCATATGACCCGCTACAGCATAAACCTTTTCCTTCAGGAAACCAGGCTAAGATCAAATCCTTTGAGATGTACTTTCTATGGCATACAGTTACTTACTTAGTCATGAAGAAGTGATGCAGGACAAGGAGTTCTCTTTGACAGTCACATAAAACCAGAATTTTCTAGGAAATTTTATATCACGTTCAATTACTGTGCATTTTCCTAAAAAGTCCGAGGTGCTTTGAAAGAGAAAAACAGAAAAACACTTTTCTTTTCCTAAATTTTCCACTTTTCATCTTCAGAGTGGTGTTACAAGTTCATGAGGATAAAAAAAAAAAGATATCTAAAGGCAAGGCAAAGCAACAAGTCTGTGCAGCATATTCTAATAAGCAATGTTACTGTTTTAGTTAGACCATCTGGCTAAATGATCCTTCACTTCGAGTTTTAGCATTACCAGTTCCCAAGAAAGTAATTCTAAAAATTTTAACACTAAAAAAAAATTCCACTCACTATAAAAGCCAGTAAGAATGGAATATTCTGGTAACTTTGAAATTAGGTTTGCCATAAATTAGACAGCTATAGAAAAATGTATTTCAGGGATGCTGAATTTCTCCTGAACAATAGATACAGCCATTTTTTGTTAAGTCAGGATAGCCCTAGAATAGCTCTTCATCAGTTATTCTGCTGATAAAATACTATTTATGCAAGGTAGTGAAGATGTAGGGAAATCATAAAGGTCTAAAAGAAACATAAAGAAAGAAACCCAGTGAATGTACTAGAGTGGTCCTCTCAGCTGCACAATGGAAGTTTGCACATTACTTTTCTGTATCGTGGTCTCAATGCCAGGGATTTATTCATTGCATGAAAGTATGAAGATAAACAATAGCTTTTCTCACCTTTACAGAAAGAAGCTTCACAACTGCGATGAGCAGATATTCTGCATGACAGAGGGAGGCTTGAGTTTTCAGCTCAAGTCTCCTGTGTCAAAGGAGCAGCAAAACTTTCTGCAGAAGGTGAGGAATTTCTGAGTATAGGCAAATTAGTGACTTATGTCTACATAGACTCAGTATCTATTCTTCTTTTTGCCCATGTTCTAGAAAATGCTGTTAAGGATCCTGCTTCAAGTCTGAAAAGAAAAGCAAGGTAGGAACAGTGTAGAGACATCTAATAGATCAGTTGGGCTACCCACTTAAAATGGAGCATATTTGTACTATTTGTGTTACTCTTCAAAGAGACAGTGTCTGAAGTAAAAATTAATATTTAAATCTATGGAGAAAATGGTAGGAAATATGGTTGATTAATAACTGTTCTTGATTGAGTAACTCAACAGAACAAGACCTAGAAAGGGAAAAATCCTAGTATTGTGTTCAAAAGCTCAGAAAAAAAAGGTGGTGAGGATAACATCTGTGAGCCATATATAGTAGGGGGCAGAGGAATAACAAATGAGACAGTCACTGTCAGAGATGGAAGGACTCACCTGAAGGATAAGTTACTCCATCTAACCATCTCAAGTGAAGGGACCTAGATCTCCCATGGGCTCTGACTTTTTTTACCTGGTCTGTAATCTTCCATTTCTTCTGTGAGTTGCAGCACCGTGAACATAGTGTAACTCATTTATATTGAAGATAATCTGATTTTTTTTGTTAAATCTGGTTTGTGTCAAATGAAAACCTCAGGGGTATTATCTGTATTAATGTATACAATGAATAGCATTTTTTAACCAGTTGAATGTCATTGTGTCAATTTGGAAAAGATCAGGTGAAACCTATCATCTGCCCAGACCGGAAATAAAAAGAAATAAAGCTTTTCAGACAAAACTGTTAACTCTTGGAGGTCTCCCACTTTCTTTAATACAGTTGATGAACTACAGGCACATGTGGTTCTTTGGTTGCTTCCTGGCAATTCCATTGCACAAACTTATCTGACATCACCTTTGGGGTGAGAGACAATAAAATATACAAGCAAATACTTCTATAAATTGGGCATTCCTTTGATGAAAAAATGTTTAGAATTTCAAGTTAATTAAAAATTGGAAATCCAAATAAGAATGTATAGTTATGTTTGGACCACTGATAGACTAGTTTTACCTGTACTCAGACACTAATTTTTATATTAAAAGCAGGTATTTTATATTAAGAGCAGGTAATCCACATTTTTTATTTGCCCTGTTTCTCAGTGAAATCTCTGAGAAAATCCAGAATATTCTACCTGCAGTGACTTTGAACCATAAGTACGCTGACCTTTAAAAATCAACAACACTTTGCGGTTTTGTTCTTATTTTGCCCCTCAGTGACAACTACCATAAAATGCTTGGCAGACTATCAATGTCTTGGACGATGGACTTTCAGTGAGTCACCAATTATTCTGATATCTTGTTATTCACAGCCCAGTTTTTCCCTCAAGCCAGGGACCACTGGTGTGGGAAGTGCGAGATGTTAGTTGTGAATTTGGCTCTGGCACCTTGGTAATGAAGTTATCCTGCCTTGAGCCCTAAGACAAGAGCAACTGTAAACTGTATCAGCTGACTATGGCACCAAAGTGGCATGGAGTTTTAGATGTTGGGCTTTGACATATAAAATGCCTATGTGGCCTTGGGGTCCCATATTCAAGAAGGCTTTGCAGGCTAGTTAGCATGCGCTATTTCACCCAAAAAGCACAGGTTATTGGGAACAGAGGGAGGAAGTGAAGCCCACTAGCTTGAAAGCTTATCTTTTAAAGACAAATGCTGCTCCAACTCCATCCCAGTGGTTCTCAGTAATATTCTTGTAATACCAGCGGTATTGGTGAACTCTGTGTTGTGGTTTTGCTTAGTGAGGGGGGCCTAAGGTGGTAGCTTCTGTAGGAAATTGCTGGAAGTCGCTCCCCTTTGTTCAGTGGACTCGGTCGGGCCTAGGGCAGATCCGCTGCTGGCCAAGGCCGAGCCAATTGGTAGCAGAATATTCCGTGATAACGCCTCTGTGATAACGTATTTAAGAAGGGGAAAACAGGAAAAAAAGAGGGAGAAGAGAAGATGTGACGAAGCTGAGAAAGGGCAGAGGCCCAGAGGGGGAGGCGCAGGCCTTCGGGCCTTGCAGGCCTCACCCTCTGGCCTCTCGCCAGGCAGCCAACTGGGGCCAACTCGGCCCAGCCCGGCTGCAAGAGGTGGAGAGGAGAGGAGATGGGATGAATAATGTGAAGAGATCCTGAGAGGCTTCTGCCAGCCTGTTGTGAAGAATGAACTTTTCTTGTGAGAGAAACAGCTACAAACACCAAGGTCAGTGAACAAGGAGGGGGAGGAGTAATGCGGCTCCTGGCAGAGATTCCCTTGCAGCCTGTGGTGACGACCATGGTGGAGCAGGTTGTCCCCCTGCAGCCCATGGAGGTCCATGGAGGAGCAGAGATCCACTTGGAGCCCGTAAAGGACCCCGCACCGGGGGAGGTGGATGCCTGAATGTGGCTGTGGCCCGTGGAGGGCCCGCTGGGGCAGCCGTTCTGGAGAGACTGCACCCCGTGGAAGAGATGACCTATGCTGGAACAGTTTAATGAAGGACTGTGGCGTATGGGTGGGACCCCACACTGGAGCAGGGGAGGGATGTGAGGAGTTCTTCCCCCAACTGTGAAGCAGCAGCGTAAAACAATGCGTGATGAACTGACCGCAACGCCCATTCCCTCTTCCCCCCGTGCCGCTCGGGGGGGAAGGTAGATAATGTTAAGCTCAGGAAGTGGGAGGGGTGGAGGAGGTTAGCTTGTTTCTCTGTCTCATTATCCTGCTAGTTTTAGTAATAAATGAATAGTTTTCCCCAAGTTGAGTCTGTTTTTGCCCGTGTCGGTAAGGATTTCTCCCTGTCCTTATCTCAAACCTCAAGTCGTTTTTCTTAAATTATCTCTCCCTATTCTCTTGGAGGGTGAGGGGAGTGAGAGAGAGACTGCGTAGTCTGGTCCGGATCGGGGCTGAACTACGACACTCTGGCATAGTCAACACACCAGCCCAAGTCCATAAGCTTAACGCTATTTGAACTTACCTGTTGAAATCAGAAAAAGCATTGAACTTCCTTGTCTTTTGCCTGAGACAGGAGGTGCAGGAAGGGTCATGAGAAAAGAGAGGAACAGTCAAACATTTTGTGTTGGGGTCACAGCGATGGAGCCACATCCTCTCCCTGAGCTGTGTTGGTGCTGCTGCAAGCATCCAACAGGGACCTTGAGCAACAGGAAAGGTAAAGACCGGAGCAAAACAGTGTCGGGCTACAGTATCCTTGGAGGTGCTGGAGTGTAATGAGCTGGGGATGAGGGAAGGAGAAAGGCCTGACAGGCTGAATGACTGGGATGAGTGAGGGGAAGACGAGGAGAATATGGGGATTTGTTTGGTGAAATGTTAGGCGAGTGGCTAGAGTTGAGGCTCTGGTTTGGTATAGAGAAAAGGGATGTCAGAATTATATATTCTTTCACTATCAGCAAGGAGCTAGGTCTTGAGACAATATAAATCAGCATGTAGCTGCAGTCCATGGCTGCCTAATATTGATTCACACGCACTCAAGACCTCTCTAGCTAATATTACATCCTGCTTCTCAGATCAGGGTGTTTTGTTTCAATGAACTTCGTAGCTTCTTTGGCTTCCTGTGGCTATCTAGTATTGTGTTTCTTTTATCTCAATTATCAAATCAAGATCAGCAGCAGGTACCTTTGTACAGCTGACTAAAAATACCCCCCATGTATTTGCTTTTGACATGTGTAAATGAATGTAACCAGTTATCGCCATTGAGAGGGACTACGGAGAACATTCGCTAGGGAAAAACAACATTGCAAAACAAAAAAAAAACCCACAAGCAACACTCTTGTTGAAAAATACATCGTTGTGATTTTCACATTATGTATTTGTGTCCATACAGGATTCGAAGTTAACTTTATATAGACATGTCTAGTTCGATCATACATTATTAGCTCAGTAAGAAAATAAATACTGACTTACTAAAGAAATACAACAGATCTTTTAGCAGATCTTTGTTCTAAAGCACAACAAGAGGTGTCAAAAACCTCCCCATGTTGTAAGAACAAAAAAAAGCGTGACAAAGAGTTGCCCAACAAGCACCTTTCTAATGGCCTCAAGTGGACTTTGGATTGGGTCTTAGTACTAGTGCTTGTTATTGGAGTTGAATAAAGTTTCACAGAATTGGAACCTAGCTGTGTAAAAGTTGTGAGTTCTTTATATATTTGTTGTGGTTTTGTTTACGGGGGGGGGGAGGGAGGGACCGGGGGGCAAGGCTGAACTACGACAATATTCCACTGTTCTCCAGATGTACTATAAAATAGGATTCCTCTACGTAATGGAGACGTAGAATGGAAGTACTATAAATCTGTACATGTACACAAGAAAAAACAAATCTAGCAGCTAAGTGACCCATTCTAGGAGCTGCCTACTACAGTGATTTCAAAGATTAGAAAGTCTACTCCTTTTTGTTTTTCAGAGGCATCTAAGTTGTATGGTATACTTAGCATTATCCATTAAAGGTTATATGCTAGAAAAATATCACCTGGCTCTACTTAAAACTCTGATGAAGTGGGACTTCTAGTTAAGCACAGCAAAATGCTAAAATGCTGAAGCACATCACTATCTCAGGAGCACTCCGCAATGGTGAGCATGCACTGGTTTGAATCCGAGGTGCTTGAAGCCTGGTAGAAATGAGCAAAAGACTTTGTAATTAAACTGAAATGTAAAAAATGCTCATCAGATGCCCTTAGAGAAACATAATGCAGATGAACCAGCAGCTCCTGGACTGCTTTTGAGGAAGCTGCTGATAGACTGCAGGTTGACATATAGCCACCCTATACTCTATGACTCTTGTAGTTGTCTCCACCACACCTATTCCTCCTCAAAACTCTGTGCTGCTGCTTTTGATTCCTGTGAGCTATAGGGTTTGTCTAAACTCAGAGTTCAAGGAGGATGTTTTGGGTGGTGTGGACCTCATCCTTTGTGAAACAAGTTTCAATGCATCACCAGTACTGTCAAAGCCTCTGAGCAGCTATTTTATCAATGGCAGCTAGGGACTGTGTGATGACAACCCTAAAGTAGCGTGGGAGAAAGAATTGATAGAAAAGTTTTAGCTTGGAGTTAGCTGTCTTGTACTGACATAACTACAGTTACCATTCTTTCAAGATTACTAGGAACGATTTTTCTTCCTGTTAAGTGTCTCATCTGAGGTTCTTTCCCTTGTTTCTCTAGCAAATTTGAGAATAATTATGTTTCTATTAATCTTCTATAAAGACATTTTTCATCTTCCATTTTATGATCTCACATTGACTTTCCTTTGATAGAACATCTCTTTTGTTAAGGTACTTCTCTGTGATGTTTGGATAGAACAGCCATTGAAAGAAATTAGTCCTTGATTAGTCCCTGCTTGTTTCTCCTCTCTCTAAATACCTTTCCTTAAACTTATCCCAAACTTTTAGTGAAATCACAGATTTCAACTCAAAACTTGAATTGCTGAGATAAAATTTGTGCAGTGAAACCCACTACTTTCTATCTGAAGAGGGGTGGAGAATAGGTAGCACTTACTACATTCCGTTTTCCTCTCAATCACTATGTGTATTTTCTTCTGCTGTTTTTCTGTACCTTTCCTGTATGTGTTTTGGAGAGTACATTAGAAAAGAGGAAAAAGGAGGATGAAATTGATTTTCTGCTTCTCTGATGTCATTTTTTTCCCCCAATGTTTTCTGTGAAAGGATCAAAGCCATCTACTGAGAGAGCAGGAAAAGGTTTGAGATGTATTTGTCCTCTGGTTTCCTGCTGCTCTGCCTGAGTCTCTTTTTCCCTTTGCCATTTGCAGCATTGGTAGCTTGATTAACAAGGGGTTACAACAATCATACCTGCCAGCCCTGATTCTCCAGGGAGTGTCCTCTCTCCCTGTTCTTGATTAGCTGCTTTGCTACTGCTGGACATTCAGACGAGGCCCTTTTCCAGCTAGCTTGGCCTGGTGAACCAAACAAGAGCAGCCCTCGCCTGAAGATGTATCCTTACTGAAAGAACCCCTCCGGCACAGAGCTTCCCCAGCTGCATCTTTGCTCACCCCATTGAGCCACGAGAGCATGGATGCAGGCCAGGAACAGGCAGGCAGCTACAGCTCCTGATGCGTTGGCCATTTGTGTCCAGTTCTTAATTATCTGTTGAACCTATGGGTCACGCACCTTAGCCAAAAGTGATCTCCATGCTAGTCAAATTCAAGCAGAAGAAACAGATAGTCCAGATTTTGGAGTGTGTCCAGTGTCCACCCTGTTCTCCTCACCTCCTTCTGACCACCCAGGGACTGAAAGTTTTGTGACTCCTAACAGGCTGGGCTCCGATGAGCACATCACACTTACCTCAAGGAGTTCGATCCCCTCTGTTTTGATGCAGGATGCCTAAAAGACACGTAGAAATCTTAGCCTACTATCAAAACTTTATTCACAACAGGGTAGCTGACAGATAAATCTCTCCTATGGCTATTCAGACTCAGAGATAATGAAACCGTTTAGGCAGATTTTGGACAGCCTTATCTTTGCCTTTTGTACTGCCTAAAGCATTTGAAGTGGAAATTACACCCACTAGAAATCTTTCATTATGTCTTTTCATGACTTTTTGCATAGGAAAAAAAATTATATGAATTATATACCGGTTTGCTCCAGAAATCACTACTAATTCAGCCTCAAAACATCAGTGCTCTCCTTACCTGCATCTTCTGAAAGATATTCTGGGCACACAAATAGTTATTTGCAGCATTTTATGGCCACTTAAAAGACCATTGACTACTAGATTCTTGTTAGACACTGTGGGTCAAAAGAGAAGCAAAACCACAAACTTGCTGAAGCCCAGGACTGCTGTGCTGGTTTAGTTCTAAGACCCGTTAAAATGTGCGGCAGTCAGATCCATAAGGAGCTGCCTTGGTAGGGCTGACCCTCAGCTGGTCACTGCTGATATACATGAATGAGTTTTTACAAAATTTTCCATTAGGTAAGGATAATGAATATGTTATGAAACAGAATCTGGCTTGAGCAAGCCAAGTTACTTTGTATAAACAATGCATACCCTGCTAACAACTGTACCCTTGAAGAGAAACTGATAAAAAAGGAAAATATCCTGCCCCAGAAGGTGCTGAAAGCTGGATGATTGGCAAATGACCATGAAGTAAGTAAGGATCTGCATGGGAAAGGGAGAACCAAGAGAAGCAAAGAGTAACAAGGCAGACATGGCCCTGAAAGAGCAGGATGGTGCGGTAAATCTGCCAGGACAAAGAAACACCAAGATAGGCTCAAGAAGAGCAGATCTGCTGGAGAAGCTCAAGCAGATAAGGAGGGATCTGGAGCGTGAAAACATTTCTTAAACCAAGGGGATACATATGATTGCAGGTGCATAACATTGATAAAGGTTGTGAATGGTCAGCAAAATTCCACTAATTAGTGTCCTCAAAGTGAACTCTCTCATTGTAATACGAAAACCACACCTCTAGTGCTAAAATCACGCCCTCCTCAGATAAACACCCCTACTCATGGAGCAAATTTACTATTTAAGCAGTATTGTATCTTTAAACTAATGCAGGGAAAGAACTAACCAATGGTAGTTAAGTAGGTGTGACTGAAAGGCGGAACAATTATTCTGAATAGTATAAAAATAAAATGCTGTTATAACCAGGTGTGCTAGCTTTGTGGATTTACTACCTAGCATCCATCTCCATGCAGAAATGAATATATAGATACCTCTGCTCTGTGTGTAAGATTGGCGTACTGCACATCCGGTAAAAGAACCCAGATTTGGGACAACAGAGTGAGGGTCCCCTAGAATTCAGTGATTGCACTGTGGGACAGCTGGAGCATGGAAGAGACTCTTCCTTCATGTCAGCCAGCTGTACAAGCACTACAGCTTCCTTCCTGCATGGGCTGGGTGACAGATGTACCATTCCTCTTCACGGTCCCAGAAGGTAAATGTCAGTCCATTCAGACCTTCACAAACCTATTTTACTTTTATTTGTGACTTTTCTACTGAGGCCACATTTGGACAACAACCATGGAGAGCAGCAAGGTGATAATTCTGCTGTGGTGGCTGTTTCCCACTGCTGGTACAAACCCTGTTCATCCACACTGCTCAGAACATGTGGAAAGCATCTGCAGTCTTCCAGGAAGCTTTTTATATGCTCTTCACTTCCAGCAGAAGGAAAGGCTTTCTCAGTTTACCGTTTTAAACATTGAATCAAACTGAGTCTGAAGATTATTGTTTCCTTATGCAAAATGAACAAATAATTAACTGTCCAGGGAGTTCTCTGTGTAGTTCCCATCCCCGATGAATTATAACAACTGATGGAGTCCTTGAGATTGAAAACAATTCACAAACAGAGGAAGTGCAATCTCTGCATGAATATTTATGATTATTCCACACCATATTCTGCCAATAATCCCACTCTTGCTAAAGTATGCATCCGAAGCTCATAATTTATGGCACATGTGATGATGATACATTTCAAATAATGCACATAATGTGATCACCTGTAATTTCAATGGATAGCTGGCAACAATACACACCCAGCATGTATTACAGTAGCTGTAAGAGTCATTAGGGTGGGATGCAAATATTTAAAATGAACAATGTACAAAATTTGGCAAGTGCTAATAGAGCCATTAAAACAGTTGAATAAAAGAGATGTAATGTTTCATACAAGAGAAGTGTTTAAAACTATTCAGACCCCAAAAATTAAACTCTTCTATGTTGTTCAGGAAACACAGCAGTGTTACCACCCCTACCATTGCAACCCAGCCTCCCTCTACCACATTCCTGCCGCGCGCTCTCTCACCGGTGCTCCCCATCCGGTAGCATGCTTGTTCACCTGCCCTATCAGCTTATAATGGGCACCTCAGAACAGACCCAACCTAAATCTAATAAAAATAAAGGATAGGTTTAGTTTATGATTATCTAAGATTTCTCCAACTCCCTTCTTCACTGCAGACTCCCTACTGTTTTCCAGCACAGACTCCTTTACAAAAACCCTCAGCTCTGGAAATCACTTTTCTAAATATAGAAAACCTTTTGTGGCTAGTGGATATCCTAATACTAAAGGACATCCCCTTCTTATCTGGGAAGTGCATGCCCATATTGGTTTTATTCCAGTTCTGACAGAACATATGTAGCAATAACAGTTACGTAGAAGTATAAAATTGGCTTTTGCAAGCTGAATGAACTCAAATTCCCAGCACTTCTTGAGTGTTTCTTCCTAGCTATAGATGCTACGAAGCAAATTCTAGCAATTAATTAGTAAACTTCAAGAAGATTTGAAGTTGCTTTCAATGAAGACCCAAATATTTGGAAACTTTTTCACAGCAATCAGTTTCCTGATGGCATAAAACCTATCTTGAAGTCTCACAAGCGCTGTCATTGCAAAGTCAACAATTCAAGCCTGTGATGGCATAGAGCCAGTTCATGGTATCTTGAGGGCTGCTCCTGACAGTAAAAAAGGAAGATGGATATAGAAGAAAAAAAAAAAAGCATCTTTAGAGTTGAGCAGAAATAAAATTGCTCCATCTCTTATGAAAACAGTGGCCAGACAAAGCAGAGAGATCCAAGAAGCATCCCACATGAGGGAAAAAAGCTCAGTCTGCATTCATATTTTTGTAGATATCAGAGAAACCAGGGAAGAAACTTGCTATAAGTCCCAGAGACAGGAAAAAATTCTGTGATTTTTTTTTCACATTCTCAAACAGAATCAGTGAGGAGAGACATTAAATCACAAATTCTGATATTCCTCGTGAATATGCTGAACCTGCCGGAATTTACTGGGCTCTGACTTTCAGAACTGCTGCATTTTGGCTTTGAGATGAAAGCTTGGATAGATTATCAAGTAACCCAGACTGGTTCATCTGTTTTCCTCTACCCTCTTTCTTAACAAAATTTTCATGAAAGACATTAAAAGTACATACTGTATGTAAGGAATCAAAATACCATATACTACCACATAGATCTACAGAAATACAGAATTAGCACCTCAGTAGATCTTTTTGGAAAAGGGAATGGATCCTGGCTGAATTTCTTAGGAAGAAAAATTGCAAAATGTGTTTGTTTCCTCTAGGAATGGCTTTGTGCTCCAGAATCTGGGTGCTCCAGCTGCTGTCTTTGGGAAGCCTAGGCAAAAGAGCAGCTTAGTCTGGGGACTAAGTTACCACCTTAGGTGCTTCCTCCTCTAAGGCAAATGTCCTGAAAGCAGGTATTATTCTTTTGTGGAAATTATGCTTTTCATGGACAAGGACTTGTTTTATACAGTTCACTTACACCTGGGAGGAGAAGCCTCACTGTTTTTGTGATCATTTCCAGAAGCAGTGTCCCTGAAGACAGCACATTTGGAGAAGACATTACTTCATACTGCTCCATAGCAGCAATTGGCACCCCAGTCTATCAACGATGCTACTCAAGCAATGCAAAATATTAGCCAATACCCACAAGGAGAAAAATATTTCTTTCCTATCCTGAAATATACCTCTGCAGAGTACCTGTTGTATTGCATTTAATCTCATTTACCACAGGGGGATGAACACCCTCCCTGCAACCATGCTATTTTTCAAAAGAGATTGGTGATTCAGCTGAATAGTAACTAAAGCACTGACAATTTTTTTCCTGTTAGCTTGTGTGTATAAAAAGATGCTTTACTGGAATGAATCATCTGCAGATACCACTATCTTGTTGGAGTGAATGGGGGTTTTCCAGTTAAACTACATTACTTTTTTATCATTTAAAATTATCTGCATGTGAAGCTTTTAGCACATTTCAAGGAGGTATCAGGTCATACAGTTGAGACACGACAGAGAGAATGCAAAACAGGTATTGTATGTGACCGTTGGCAGAAACTGCTTGTTTAATTTACTTTGTGCGAACTTAATGTATCTTCTGAAAGGATAAACAGAGATACATTCCAATGAGCAGAAAATCAGAATCAGCCCACATTCTGGATGTCAGTCTGCAACTCAAAAGATGCAGGTTAAGTTGCTTGCTCTCTGCAAACTGCTGCCTTTGGCAAGTACAGTACTACATCTATGAATTAGAGATGACTGATGCCTTCTACAGCTGTTCCTGCCTGCAAGCTGCCAGTAAATATAGCAGAGTAAGGAGGGGAGAAGGTGAGTTCTTAATTTACATCAGCAGAGGGAAATAGATTAAATAGGTGAAGTAAGCTAAACTGGAAACAAAGTTAAGAAACAATTATAGTCTCTTGAGTGAGGCACTTAATCCTTAGCTCCTTCGGAAAATTCCTTCTAGGGACTATAGCAGGAATTTCTGCTCATGACATTCATCAGGAAGTACGTCTGGACAAATAAGAATCCTGGCAGTTCACTAGCAGGTTTGTCTGGTCCTGAAAAATAATTTCCTAGGAAATTATTTTTTAAAAATCTACTTGCAGTTCTCTCTGGTTTCCATGATGATTTACAAGACTAGATATTCTATTTTCTTGCCATGGTGAGAATGAGTCTTCTAAACCACAGACTAGCACTTGTCCTTCTCTTCACCTTGATTTTTAAATCTCCTAGCTTGTGTCAGTGGAAGTTGTTACCCATTTAATTAGCTATTTTGGTTGATGCAGAGTTCAGTAAATAATCTATTATTTCCATCCTCCTAAGTCAATAATGAAAAAGATGCCACTCACCAGACAGCATATGCAAATAAATGTGTATATGATAGACTGCAGCTGAATTTGCTGGCATCTAATAAGTGTTTAATTGCTTTTGAGTGCTACTAAAAAAAAAGCTATATTATTATGACTTTTTTTTCTTGCAAATTGGTTTTAAAAGCATACGGTCAGTGTTGTATAATCGTAGTCTTATAATTAAAACTAAATAGGTTAGAAATTATAAGGTAGAAGCAAATGAAAGCTCAACAGCATGTAAACGTATGGCTAAATAAGGATCAGTGTGTAGTGAGGGGTGCTTGTGCGTAGGTCTAAATATTGTGCTCAAGTACTGGGCCTGCTAGGAATTACCATTATGGCTTAGGAGGAACAATGGTTATCAAAGGAGGCCCCAGGGAAATGAATTCCTAGCTGGGGCTGGCATGAGTATAAATTAACCAATTAAGGCACCTGTATCAATATAAGCATCCTGACTCATTGTTTAATGCGATAATTGGAATTCAGTAGAGGAAATAAAGTTGATTACAAGGATCAAACAGAGGGAAAGCACTCTAAGCATTTGTCTCTTGCTTGCGACAAGCTGCAGCTTAGGGGCCAGTGAATCTGTTATGAGGCTGCTGACGTGGAACAAATAGCCATATGGGGAGTGAAAGATCAGATCATTACTTTTTAATGCTCACAACAAAATTGTGTGCATACTTATCTATGAAGAAATAGACAAAGCTCTGTATGTTTAAGAATAAACATGAAGTCTATACTCCAACTTTTTGTAGGTATCTGAATTCTCAGAATTCAGTAGTTTTACCTGATAAATTGTTCTTGATATAATACAATTCAGCAGATGATTTTTCCTATCACTTTACATGCATCTATAAAATAGTTTGCCATATGATTACAATTCTAAGTACATACAGATGTGTAGTCCTTGGCTTTGATGGGTAGATTTACCCATCAAAGCGTATGATGGTGGAGAAGAAAAAGTCAAAGAGATAAAGCGCTAGTTGGGTTCTTGAATCCACGGAGGTATGATGTGGATGATTTACTCTCTATAAACAGAAGACAGACTGATCTCCACCGAGAGGGAAAAACAGAAAGGAAATTCACCATATTCTCAGGAAGCCATCTTTCAGAAAAGGTCAGCAGGCTTTTCACCACAGTATGTTCAAAGAAGAAAATGAAATGGCATCTGTGCCTTCTTGTGTCCAAATGTATGCTTTCCTTTGAAGGATTCAAAACAGTTTTGGCTAACAGAAACTGAGGCCTACTTAGCTTCTCTTTCATGCTTTTGAAAAGTAAGAAAATTATCTGGGAGAAAAAAAGAAAATAAAGAAAAATAGAAGACTTGGCATTATCTTTTCTTCATGTGTCAGATGAAGGTTTTGGTTGTGTTTTATGGTATATTTTATCTGGGATATCCATAGAGAAACAATAAGGAATATCTAACTCTCTCTTCATTTATTCCCATTCTCCTGCTTTTTTTCCTTTTTCTTTATATATAGCAGCCACCATTGTAGATGTAGTTAAAATGAAACCAGTTCCTAAAAACAAAAGGAAAGTATGGTATCCAGTACCAAATATGGTTATATGGTGATGATCTTAAGGCCTTTTCCAACTTAAATGGTTCCATTAATTCTGTACGTACTCTCTTAGGAACTACTGACTGTACTCAGGGATGGCATTAAACCCAGGAGGTTCCTCAAAATAGGCTAAGGCTTGAGCCTGGGCTCCTTCTCCTCTCTTATCCTGCAATGGATAAGTTGCAGCATTACTTGATCTAGCCTGTGGAAAACCTGGACAACTACCCTGCCTGCCTACCTGCAAACCCACCTCTGCACTCAGGACAATTTGTCATTGGATGATTTCACTAGTATCTGGTCAGCATGTTTTTCTGCAATGGGCCACTGTGATGTCATGTGTTTCTCCCTAAAATCTGTACTAAACTATTGCTCCGCACATTCGGAAATCGTAATTGTGGAATGAAAGATCGTACGCCTACTGTAGCCTTCTCTAGTGAGGTATTCTCTAAAATAAGGAAAAAAAAACTTGTGATCTCTTTATCTATAGCAGAGTAACTGTTACATACAATATAATATTCCACATGCTTGGAAATAGAGTAATGAGTAGACTGTAGTAGAAACACTCATCCGAAATACACTGGAAAACATGGAAAATCTAAATGCTTGTATTTTACACTGCATTTCCCTACAACTCCCTGTTGTAAACATTGCATTGTTTACTTTTACATTCTAGCTCCTACTTTTTGGGGGGCAAGGATCTCTAAAGGACTCCAGCTGTAATGCACTGTACCTCTCGGGATGTTTTCTTTCACGTGGCGTAATATAAAAATCCTATGGTTCAACAAGGGAAATGCAGTAGCAGGATGGGAACCCTGAAATAGAATAAGGACTGGTACTATAACTCTTTAGGCTAGAGGAATTATCTTCCATTTCAGGAATGTAAAACTATTTTATTTTTATTGAAAATGTCAAAGATTTCTGTTCTGATTTAGTGGAACTCTGACATTTCAACGTTTTGCCTGATTTTGCATCAAAACCAAATATGTAAGGGGATGGAAAGTTTCAATTTCATAATAACTGGCACTGTCTAGGACACACAGAACCCCATAGTGTTACTGAAACTAACAGTAAAATAAAGTGTTCCGTAAGCTCCAGAACACATGACAAAATATTTACTATTATTCTGCATAACAAGAGCCTATCCACCTTATCATTTTTCTGTTATAAACTTTGCTGCTTCTGGACCTGATGATTTTTGCAAATTGTACAAACGAAACTAATCATTCTTCCTCAGAATTACACACAGAGAAATAGAGTGCATGCTGACAGAAATTTGGGACGTGAAGAAATCCTTTGAATGAAATCACATTGAACGAGCATTAGGATCCCTCTTTAGAATAAAATCAGAAGAACAATCACGTTAGGAGAAAAGGATGATGAAAAAATATGTATTTTTTATAGGCACACAATGAAGTTAGTGTCTCAACACAGACCAGATTTTGCTTTGCAATTTGTTTTATTGGCCTGAAGCTTAAGCAAGTGGGATGACCAAGGGGTAACGGACAGGAGAGAGAGAAAGAAGTGAGATACTGTTGTATGTGCCCTGAGCTGTTTTCTCACAGCAAAACCCTCCAATATATTAGGTAAATGTATGCAGAACTCTTGTAATTAAATATTATACATAAATCTTTGCTGAATAAAACTATCTTGGCTTTCAGATATACCTGTTCTGGAAAAACTCAACAAAAAAAAACCCCTTATCACAATAAAAAGAATGTATTCTGCTCATGGCATTTCATATAGTGTAAGGTAAAGTGTACTCTCTGTTGCCACTTGCAGCAACAAAGCCAACAACAGCAGCATGGGATTAGGGCTCTGCAATCTCTGTCTATCTGAGATTACTTTCTGAAATCAAATTCAGGCAGAGAGAAAAGGAGAAGCAAACAAGTCTACCCCAGCTCTGCAATAGTAAATAATCAAGAGAACTACTTGAGGAACATTAAGTGAAGCACCAGGTTCTTCAAATAATATGATAATTGAAACACAGGCGTTGAATATCCAATTATCTGCAGATCTACTCTCAGAGAACGGAAAGTACACGTAAGGGTTAGCCTGCGGTGAATGATGCTGCAGGGGAAAAAAGAGCCTGTCGGTGAACTAGAGGACAAATCTATCCCATTCTAAAATTTGTCATCAGCTATGTTGAACAGGCAGTCTTTTCAAATACATGACAAATGACCCTGCTAGTCATAGAGCAGCCATAACACAGGTTGCCACACTGTAAATTGTTACCAATACTGCCCCAGGGACCCAGAGATGTTATGCATTCAGCTGTAGAGCACCATGGACCGAAGGTGTGCTCAAGTGGAAATTACAACTAATGTAGTAAGAATCATCTAACAGTTATGTGTAACTAACCTTTACGGTTTGTTGCAAAGAAAAAAAATGAACATCATGGCTTTTGGCATCTCCCTTTGCACTTGCACTGCATTTCAGGGAATGAGAAACCTTTTGTCTCTGGCTATAAGGCAGCGACGTTTTGTTTTGATGTCGGGTCGAGGGAGCAGTTTCATCCAAATGCTTCACATCAGTCCTTGATTTGCACAGCTACAGAGAAAGGGTACACTTTCAGCCCATTTGAAACCCCTGTGTTTTAAGATACATTTTAAGAAAGGCAGAGGTTCACAAGCCACTCTGTTCAATAAAACATGTAGATAATTCTCTTCTGGCTTCTTCATGCAACTTCATGGGGAATTGGGGTTTCAGGCCAAACAACTGCAAAACCAAAGCTTATTTCCCTCAGAGTTTTAGCAAAATGCACATAATACATCTTCAAGTAAATTAGTGTTGTAACAGGTTTCAACTGATCAGTCTTGGGAAGTCAAATGAGAACCAAAAATAGATCCTGTTTTCAGTTTCCCCTGAGTAGCAAAATTATCTGAAATCCTCCTTCCCACAAGAAACAAAGAAATAAAAAAAACAAATTTGGCAGCTATTCAGTAAATATATGTGCTTATTCAGTATGTAAATTCAGGGCCCAAAGAACTGTGTATTAGAGAGGGCAAAGCAGCATATACAGCAATGGTAGGAAGCAAGTGTGATCCTCCAAGAAAACCCCTTCCTCTGCAGTCAGGTGCCCTGTGGAATTTGCAATGGAAAACTCAACTCAGAGTATGCATTGCTTGTCAGAGACGCCTCTGCACAGAGATGCAGAACACAAAAATAGCCATGTACCACAAGTATACTTATGTTTTAAGGGATGGGTGAAGTATAGGTGAAGATACGAGCAGGCATTACTTATGGAAATAAACAGTATAGTACAGTCTAAACAATACAGATTGTAACTTCAACTTGAATCATGAAAAGAGGGGGGAAAAAAAAAAACCCTTGGAAAATTCCTGCAGAATGGTATAGCCACCAAAGCAGTAGTAAACACAGGAAGCATTTTAAAACAGAAGAGCCCTTACCTTTATTGCCTTGAGGTCTGGTAGGATTATATGCAGTTTCTCAAGTAACTGCTACTGGAGTTATCTGAGATAAGCAAAGGTATTTTCAAAAATGAAAACAAGATGGTCTCACTTGAAAGTTTAGTATTTCCTTAAAATATTTATGTAATAAAAGTAGTCCCTGGCAAGGAAATCTAGATGTGTTGAATGAGAGGACAAAAAGAAAAATCACTAGCTAAGCATTAAGCTCAATTTTTAGTGCATACTTTTTCCAAAAGTATAAAAATATAGTGTATGATTTCATAGAGATAGTTGAGAGAAAATCCCTGAAAGAAGGATCCTGTTTCACTGAATGTACTAGACTAGTATAGACCAGACTGTCTCCAATTTTGCCAAAAACATATGCATGTTAAATTATTTTTCTTAATGCCTGTTAGTAGAATTGGCACCAACCAACTACAATTAATCACTTTCTGTATCATTGTTTCTAATGTGACCGTAATGTTCTCTGTTTGCTTTTCCAAAGTTCATGTCTATAAGGCTCGTCATTACTGGCAGTTTCTCTATGTTTAAGGAGACAGTGTGATTATCACCACATCAAGCTAATTACGATTAGCTTGAAGAAAGCAAAGGATCCCTTAATCTCCAGCTCTGCAGGACAAAAGAGAGAGGGAGAACAAGGGAAATATCAATACCATTGTATGTAAAAAAGGCTTGATTTTGCTCATGTGGAATCACTTCTGAATAAAGGGAAAGGAGAGAAAGGGAAAGTATGTCCCTAGAAGGGTGCTTAGAAGAGTAACAAATGGATTGTTTATTGGCAAGTGCTTAAATGGCTGGTTCTAATCAGGGTAAATGGGCTTGTTTTTCCAGGGCTGGATCTGACATCAAAACAACAAGAAACAGTTGAAAAATCTCTGCTGAAGAAAGCAGGAGGAAGTGAGTTGTCACCAGCTATTCAAAGACAAGATCCTGCAACAAACGTGTAGCAGCAGATGCCACGTGAATGCCATGGGAAGTGGGGAACATAACTGCGTATGAGTCACCCCATAAGCTTAGGGAGGGGAAAAGCTGCCAGCTACACCCTGGGGGAAAAGATTTTTGTGACTTTAGCCATTTTTCCACTTGCTTTGTACTTTGTTCAAGAAAAGCAGTAATTTCTTTTCTTTGGAAGAAGATGTCCCTAAGCCCTCTTAAACAGCCACCAGCACCAGGAGAATATCTGAGAGACATGTTATGCTTTGGGCTTATCACATCAAAAAGGAGATGGTCCAGCATGATTGTCTGTCCAGCAGGGAAAGTAGTTTAAAACATTTCCCCCTTTACCCTCTCATTTTAGACTAGACTAGACTAGATGAGACTAGAATAGAATATTTCAATTGGAAGGGACGTACAACAATCATTTAGTCCAACTGTCATTTAGGTTAATTAGAATAATAAAAATTGTTAAAAGGATAATGTTTATAATTTGCAACATTTCACTGATTTGTTTTCCAGTGCAGCTTCATAAATAGCTCCATTGGCACACTAGGAAAAAATAGAAAATTGGTGTAGTGGCAGAAATAGAATAACTACGCCCTGCGTCTCACAGTGACAACCCCAAGGATCCCACCTCTGGAAGGGTGCCCCTGGGCCAGGGGGTAATCCCTTGTAACAGTTAAAGTATGATGGAACTTGAACTGCAGGTGACAGTAGGATGCACTCCAGGTGACTCTAATAAAATTATGTTTCTCTAAAAGAAATAGCAAGAAAGAGAGATACAGGGAGGAGTCCCAGACTCAGCTTCTGCCTTGGATGTCCTGGCTATATATATCTAAGCACTCTTATGCTCTAGTCACTCCGAAATATACACTGATTTACAAAATCCCATAATCTTATAACAAAATAGGTCATCAGAGAATATAAAATTAATTGCAAAATTATGCTCTTGTTTTTCCCCAGCAACACCAAGCTCTCATGTGGAGAGGAACAAAAGGCATTAGCAGCAAACTCTGCATAGAGGTGGATCTACATTTGGAACCCATTTTTATGTCTCATGGTACCATGTTCCACTGTGACAGATCCCGAGAATTCCCTTCTGCCAGTCACCCTTGAGGCAGCCATCCCCGATTTCTCCACTGAATTCATACTGCTTAAAAAACCACAAACAAGGAGAGGCTTTAAGGTGGTTGAGCTCTGGTGGGGTTTTTTTGCACTTTAAAGATGAACTCGAGGGCTGACTGGAAAACATTGATTTCATCATCACTGAATATCATCAAAAGATCATGTCCATCTTTTGATATTAGAGTCTTTCCTGGTTTAAAAAAAAAAAACAAAGAAACAACAAAAAAAAAAGAGAGAGAGAAAAAGAGATAGGATGAGGGGGAAGGGCCCTCAATAGCCAGCAGTGTAGAGATTTGGAGATTCACTTGTGACACAAAAGATACTGCATGAGAATCAATCCGGTGGGAAAACGATCATGCTCTGAGTTGCGCAGGGTTATGACTTTCGGACTCCAGCGAGGTGATTGCACAAACCCAGTGGCAACAGGGGTTCATGTTGAAGTTCTGCCACATAAACCTGAGGAATACATCAGCGGTCAGAGGGAGGAATATAAGATTACAGTTTCCATTGAGATAATTTATCTTCAAAGCTACCCTTCAAGAAATAAAACACCCAAACACGTTTGTACCTGGTCACAGGAGGAAGGCTTGAAGACTGAGCTTGGCCATATCTCATTGCAGAGCACAGGCAGATACTAAGCATCAATGAGTCCTTCTTCCGAACAAATTAAGTAGGAAAGAAATGAAATGAGCTCCTGCTGCTCTTCAGCCCTTGCTTGTCAGATGTGCAGTTGAAAGAAACTGCTAGTGGCATTACACAGAATTCAAGCCTGACTTTTCTCCAGGCTTCTGATGTGGTTGTTGCTCTGATATTTCTCACAGCCAGTGGTCAAAGTCCCACCATGGGAAGGGCTGGGACAGCATGAGGGAGCCTGACAGCACCCACGTCCACACTTCTTCAGAGGTAAATTGTGAAATGACCAAATCTATAGCAATGATGCTATGGTGTTTTGATCTTCAGTGATGAAACCAGATCACAAAGCAGTTATTGTTTTTCCAAGCAAGGGGAAATCTAGCCTTACTTGTTTTTGTCATAAATGATTAGATTTTACATTGTGCTTACGCACTTCCCCTAATCAAATTGGCATGTTGGTTCAAAATCAACCTAGCAGAAAAACTCTCATTTTCTTACCCATTCCACTTTATTTATCATCCGGATTTACCAAAGTTCTGAGGGTTTGGGTTTTTTTTAATTCTTTCACTAGGACCAGTTCCGCTTAGCTTATAAAATTTGAAACATTCATAGCCCAAGGTTGCAAAAGCAATGAATATTTATACTCCTATCTTGCCAGCACACTCAGAGGTGTCTCACAGCATGATTTCACATTAGAAATGTCCCACCTGTGGGGATCATTCAAAAAAACACAGATTACAAGTCCGTACAATATAGAGCAAGGTCAATACCCAAATTATGGGAATTATCTCCTTAAAAAAGGTTGCATATCTGATGATGCAGTGCATCAACCCTGATTTATAGGTGCTGTACTAGCATGACTCTCCCTGTGAAGACAGTATTTCAGCTACTAAGCTATGACATTATTTCCCAGTTCTTGTTCTGAGCCTTCTCATGAATAAGATTCAAACGGCGTGATGCACTCCGATCACCATTTACAAAGGTATCCCCCTTCTCCAACAGCAAAGAGCAAAAAAGAATTTCTCACCTATCATCAGAGCACAGGGAAATATTACAGTGTAAAGGACATAGTGACTAGTGACAAATCACAGGCAGTGACAACAGTGACAACAACTACTCAGAAAATACAGTGAAACTGTGTGACCCTGCAGGTATCTTCTGTTACATCATTGCAGATACACTTCATTTCCTAGACTGAGGCCACACTTAAGAAAACCAACCTCCACCCCATCTGTCTCCAAAAATGCAAGTACAACTTAGCACTAATTCACATGATTTTCCTATCAAGACAGAGCTATGAGGGGAAGAGTTGATTTTAACACTTGGCAGGCAAATACGGTTCCTTCCATTTTGAAGACAGGAAATTAAAGTTCAGCAGCAGCAGCACTGGAATTAGAAACTATCTAGAGGCCATTTCGGGCCAAGAAAGTTTTGCCATTGATTGTAATGCACCAAGATATAATCTATCCTCTAGTATCCTGCCCTTTCCTATTTTCCCCAAACTTAGGGTGAACCATTAAATTGATGCTTGCCCTGTAGATCCCATAAGCTATTAATGTAGTTCCCTTAGCGGGAAGATAGATTAATGACCTGAAACTACTGTAAAATATTTGCTACTTCAGTGCAAATTAATATCATATTTTATCCTCATTTTATACCCATATCGAGCATTTCCTTCTGCAAAGGATGCCAGAAGGAGTTGGACTTTTAAATGCCAAAGTTCTAAATGTTATCTTAAAATTTTTAATCAAACTGTTTAACATACGAGTTTTAAATTTCTGCATATCCATTTTTTTATAGTTCTCTCAATTTTTTTCTGCTAAGAACACACAAAAAGTTTAAAACTCAGATGTGCTTGGGAATTTTTTAAGTACTAGTAAAGTTTTTAAAATCCTTTATGTTTCTCAGGACTCCACTCTCCTCCATAGTCCACAGCTTGGGCTAAATATCAATGTCTTCCATTTCACTCAGGTTTAAGTTTTCAATGTTAAGGTAGGTAGTTTTAAAGTTTCTAGGTATTGCATGCTATCCTGCAAAGAATTTCTGTCCACAGTCTCCTATCTTTTTAAAATTTTTTTTTTATTAAAATACCATTTCTTCTTCCACTGCTGAAAACAACATAGTTCACTAAACATATTTATCTGATATTGGATGCAATTTCTGGTGAAAGCAAAATCATGGAATTATAGAATCATAGAATGTTAGAGTTGGAAGGGACCTTCAAAGGTCATCTAGTCCAACCCCCCTGCAAGGAGCAGGGACATCCCTGACTAGATCAGGTTGTGCAGAGCCTCATCCAACCTGGCCTTGAACGTTTCCAGGGATGGGGCATTCACCACGTCTCTCTGGGCAACCTGTTCCAGTGTTCCACAACTCACATTGTGAAAAATTTTTTCCTAATATCCAATCTAAATCTACCTCCCTCTATTTTAGAACCATTACCCCTCGTCCTATCACAACAGGCCCTACTGAACAGTCTCTCCCCATCTTTCCTGTAGGCCTCCTTGAGGTATTGGAAGACCGCTATCAGGTCTCCCTGGAGCCTCCTCTTCTCTAGGCTGAACAGCCCCAACTCTCTCAGCCTGGCCTCATAGGAAAGGTGCTCCAGCCCTCTGATCATCTTCGTGGCCCTCCTCTTGACCTTCTCCTACTCGTCCACATCCTTCTTATGTTGTGGGCTCCAGAGCTGCATGCAGTACTCCAGGTGGGGTCTCACCAGGGCAGAGTAGAGGGGGAGAATCACCTACTTCGACCTGCTGGCCACGCTCCTCTTGATGCAGCCCAAGAGGCGGTTGGCTTTCTGGGCTGCAAGGGCACATTGACAGCTCATGTTGAGCTTCTCAAGCTCATCATGTTGAGCTCTCCCAAGTCCTTCTCCTCCAATGGATCTCCTCTCGATCCATTCTCCGCCCAGCCTGTATTTGTGCCTGGGATTGCCATGACCCAGGTGCAGGACCTTGCACTTGGCCTGGTTGAGCTTCATGAGGTTGGCACGGGCCCACATCTCCAGTCTGTCAAGGTCCCTCTGGATGGGCGGGGACGTGTCGATGGCATCACACAGCTTGCTGTCATCAGTGAACTTGCTGAAGGTGCACTCTATCCCACTGTCCATGTCGCCAACAAAGATGTTGAACAGATCATGAGAACATTAAAATGGTTGAATGCCTAAGACACACATTTAGTCACAGAAAACTCCGGTCAAGTCTCCTTTCTGTAGGAATTAAAATTAATGTCAAGGTCTCCATACCTCAGGCAAGTATAGCAGGCAATAAGGTTTTCTGTTGGTGGTGTTTAGAGGAAGTAAAGGGAGTGGCAGTGGGGGAAAAGGTAAATTTTTTTTTTTTCTCAGTGTTCCTTCTTGCCAGCACTTTTCAAGTTTGGTCTTCATTTGTAAACAGTAAAAAAAGGATTGAAACTTCAAACTTTTAGGGAAATTTTTCTTTCCTTCTACACTTCAAACACTCAAAATTAAACAAAAAAAAAAAAAAAACCAAACAACTAAAAGTGTTATGAAAATAACAGAAAACAAACAGTAGTTTGTAATGAAACTGCATTTTATTTTCTGCTCTGTTTTTGCTATATTATAATTTATGAAGAAAAGAGCCACTTTACAAATGCTCTGTTGTTGAATTCTGACGCTCTGTTTTGATACCATTAGGTACCAAATCCCAGGCAAATCACAAGGTAAGTTGAACACAGACTTGCAACTGTTCACTTACTGTTGATCAAAATGTCTTGTAAACCTTATTAATTATTACTGGGGATTGTTTTGCCCAAAACACTTTTTGGGAGCACATTTCAGACACTCACCCCTCCCTTTATTAGAAACGCCCTTCACATCCAGTCTAAACATATTTGTGCCTAATTTATCCCTATTTGTTCTTGTGTCAACATTTTCTGCTTATTATTTTGTGGTTAGATTACGGGCAGCAAGCATGTGTCCTTCAGGACGTCTTTGGCCAGACTGAGGAAGTCAAGCTTTTTTAAACTCCTAAAAAGAGAAGGGAATGGACAATCTGCCTGATTACAGCTCCTACAGTATTTTTTTCTTAAAGGCGGGTGACCAGAACAACGTTATCAGAAACACGAAGTTGAGCAAAATTGAGACCTGCAGGGAAAAAGTAATCAGGGTGGATTTTGATTTGAGAGGAGACAATGGTGGAGAAAGAGAGGTGATCAAGGTGAATGGGAGAAAAGGCATGGGAAATGGAGAGGAGGGGGACAAAAAGGGCCAGCTGAGTTTCTGGTCAGTATGCTTGAGAGCTGTGGCTGACCATTACAATCCACCCCATCTTCTCATTCAGCTCAACTCCTATTTTCTGTGTAAGGGTTTGGCTTTGCCTGACACAGGAATTATTGCATGGACTCTTTATGTGAGAAATAACTGCAGTCAGGCATCTGCTGTTGGATGATGTATGGCCCACAGCTTCTGCTTCCTGTCATCCTTGTTTGCTTCATTTTTTCCTTTGAAGTTAGGAAAGAGAGATAAAAGACTATGGAAGCAGGAGAGGTAGCAGTGTAGGGAACATGAAAAATTTCAGAACAACAAACTCCCCCATAAAATCCTATCCAGACACTGCTGTTTATTATTATTGGTTCATTGGTGCCCAAGTTGCTAAGCTTTTTGGCAGGGAAAATCAGAACATACTGGACTCCACTCTGCTGTAGCAAGCATGCTTCCAGTACTCACTGTAATGAGTATAATGCCAGCTCGAGTATCTCTGCACTGCAGCATCGCCATACTCTGTCTCAACAAGGAAGATACAGAGCTAAACAACTACACTGCCGCTCAAAGCTTCCTCTTGTTCTTTTGTCCTAGTGGTAACACTACAAGCAGCATTAAAAAAAAAAGAAATTTAAAAAATCCCTGTCAGTAGTATTGCCTCTGGCATCTCAGTAACTCTAACTGCAATAATCTCAACAAATTTCATCACTTGAAGACCCGGGAGAAGCTTTCACAAAAGCCACTGTGACCCAAGCAATCCTATACATAATACTGACAAGGGAAGAAAAGGGAAACTTACTAAACCAAAAAAACCAAAACAATCTTTAAGTTTCAAGCTTGGTCTAATAACTGAAGCATCATGTTCCCCAATGTTACACGTGACATGCTGTGACATGGCTTCTCTGCTCTGCCAAACTCATAGACAACTCTGTGATTTAGATGTTATTAGTCTGCTAACTTACATCCTGTGTGTCTTAATTCTGCCATTTATAGGTAAAAATAAAGTAATGGCTATAAAACATGGTGTAGGTACCCCTGCATTGCACTTGTCCTTCCAACAGTGCCTTCCCGAACAACCAGTGTACAAAGACCCACCCCATCTGACTGGTACCATTCTCTTGAAACCCAAAGTGTTTGAGAAGAGAAATTATTGTTACTACACCAGACATATTTTGTCCACTGAAATGTGCTATATAATACATTTCCAACAACTGGTGGGGAAAGAAGGATTGGCATTGGCTGCCACTACTGACAGGTCTCTTCCTCCAGCGTTTTTCCTGAGTTGTGCAAAGCCCCCGTGAAGATTTACCCACACCCATTAAGTCAGACTTGAGGAAAAACTCAACTTGGCCTCTCAAGTATTTCTACAAATTCTCTCAACTTTAACCTGTGAAATAGACACTGTCTTTCGACGGTTAGCAATTAGCTCAGTGTGAGAGAATGACAAGGAGGAGACTCTGGGCTCTTGTTCAGTAATGATACCACTGTTCTCAGTTTGTCAACCAGCCAGGGACAAACAGATTGTTGTGCTAGTGTTATCATTTTACCGAGCAGATCCCCAGAGTCACACTACAGCTGGCAAACAGCAGAAATAGAAGTAGCTCCATTAAAAGCATGCATGCACTGCGCACCAGCCTTTGAATGGGACACACTTCCCATGTTCGTTGTCTTCACTCTAGCTTCCCCACATCCCCCTCGCCACCACTACTTTTAGAGTATCACGTTTGCAGGTTTTCAGCCTCCTGAAAAAAAAATAATGTTTAGCAGTCACCCAGTGAGAAAGCCATCTTTTCCAAAACATTACTTTAAAGATTGATTCGGAATTGTAATGGAGTGGGACCTCAGCTGAGAAAAGGGAGAAAATGAAGTCAATTAAAGTGCTGTCCAGCTGGAACTTGAAAATTCTTCAGTCAGGGGAATATATCATACCCTGCCTCTTCCCCTGTACATTGAAAAATAGAAACTGCTGTGGATTTAATTAAAACTTTCACTTAGTTTTTAGTTAATACTCTTTACTTGATTTATTAATATTCAATCTAGATGCAAAGATGCAAAGTTACGACTCCCATCATGATGATCTATGTGATTTTTGGTTGGTTTTGAACTTAGGCGGAGTTTCTTATAATACTTGGGGAAAGCTGGAGAACGTAAATATTACTAGCTCAGCAGGTTTAAATTCTTCTTGTTTACTTGATTCAAAGGCAGAGTTTTCTGTTTGCTGTATTTTGCTCAACAAATTTTCGTCTTTTCTCACAACAAATGACAAGATAAAACATCATATTTAAGGACAGATACTCAGAGATTGCAGAAATCTCTTTCTCCATCAAAGCCTGCCACTCAAGGTCATCACTAGCGAGGGACTACGCTGCAGCTAATCTGTCTATGGGCCCACCTCGAGGCACGAGTGTCCTTCATTATAAACTGTCCGTGGTTTCCTCATCACCTACAGAATCCAAATCCCAGCTCACCAAATACACCTCTATATCATTAAAAAAAAACTCAAACACATTTCCCTCCCAACAAACTACTGGCACAACAACACATTAGCTTTCATACTAACATCCTTCAGGTTCGGTGCCATATTATGAACAAAGAATGAACTAGAAAGAACTGCAGGGGTGGATAACTCAACCCACAGCTGCTCTGACAGCAGTGGAGAGTGACCTGAGCTGGTCCCATGCCCAATGGCATAGGTCTGAGTCTGGCAGGCTTTGCTCGCTCGCGTACAGTGCCAGACCAACGAGGCAGCACTGTTTTCAGAGACCATTTGGAGAACATGGATCGAGTTGGGATGGCACGTCGCCCAGGCTAATAAGATGCTTCAGACATTAGCTGATCTTGAGCTGGTGTCTGCACTGCCCTCCCAGGTGTGGGCGTGGACCATGGCAATCAGTTTTCATCATCTGAACATACTCCTTATCACCTTCTATGCTGATGAATTGGATTCACTTCTGCAAACCGAAAATAAATCCCTTTGGCCTAACTGCTAAGTCAAATGTATGAGCTGAAGCCTCTGCTTCCCTGCCTCCCTCAGTGGCCAGGGAAAATGGCTAACCAACCACATTATGGACTCACAGTGTGCCTTCAGTTACCAGCACTCAGCAGCAGAGGAAACTTTTTACCCTTCTAACTTAACCGCTTCCCCAGATGCACACAGAGATGTTTCTTACAACAGTCTCAATTAGCACAGTACAAATCAGGAGCACAGTCACTGAGCCTTCTAAACCAGTAGATAAAAAACAACCCCTGGTCTTTAAAAATATACATACTAAGAAGATTGTAATTAAGATGGACATGTTAGCATGGTTAGCAAAGGTTCACTTTCACCTAGAGAGGCCAGTGACATGCCAAAAGACATGTAAGGCTTGTAAGAATGGGATAAAGGAAAGAAAAACTTGTATCCAGTAGTTATCTGGGAGCCCAGAAGGTCATTGCGTAAGCACCATCTTTCCACAGTGTAATCTGTAACCCTGGCAACTCACCTTTTTCAAGGTGACAGAATTGGAAAATAAGGTCTCCGCTACCTACAGCCTGAGATAACCATCACAAAATAGAAGAGTTGTAGGCAGAGAGACATATTGGGTACGAAGGCGGTGGGGAGAGGCTGCAGAGGCTGCAGAAGGGTGAGAGTCAGGCAGGCGTGGAAAGGAAAATGCTCTCTGATGCCTACACGCCTGCAACCTGCACCACTGCTCACCTACAGGGTTCGTTCTGTTTCTTTCTTTGTTTTAAGTTGATCTGAGTGTTTTATACATGACAAGGTAGTCAGAAAAAAAAACACAAATAAGCATAAAAGAATCATAAAAGAGGTTTTCTTCCATCAGTATTACGACAGCAATTAGGAAAGATAACAGACAGCTGCTATTCTCTGTGGCTTTCTGTCCCACTCCCCATCTCAGCAGTTACAATTTTATGTAACATTGAAGGTGTATAGAAAATGGATTTAGATGCAAGAAAATGCTACCTAGATTTTGGAGAGACTATATTGTTCATATTAACAGTTTTTAATCTTTGTGGATTTTCATTGTTTCATATCCTTTCCAATAGGAAAGGAAAAAACCTCACAAAAATTTCTTAAAATAATAAAAACATTTATTTTGATGTTTTCTGTCCTGTAGACAAACTCACATAATGGAAGAATATGTAATGCAAATAAATCCCTCAGGTTAATATAAAACAGAGTGGATAAATCCATAGAAATCATTAAACACTGCTTATATACTTCTGTTCAGGTTTTAGAAATGTGTTTCCATGTGTCTAGGGTAAACCAGAAAAATAGATAGAGACTCCGTACAACTTTTAATGTAAAACACAAAGAAAAAGAAAAAAAAAAGAGATATTAAGTATGGGGACTGAAATGAACAAATTAGTGTTCCTGAAATTAATTTTTCACATTCATAGTTGTGCAGAAAACTAAATTTAAGGGGACGTGGTAAAGAGAAATAACATTTACCTACCCCTTTCTAGGGCTGGAAGTAGTGCTGACAAATATGCACAGTGTAAGCAAAAATAAGACATTTCAACACTCAGTCAGCATCCCTAGGAAGCTTCACATAGAAAAAATGCTTCTCTCTAGAAATTCTCTACTGCAGCATTCAAATTTTCAGTAGGCTTATTTCATGTTAGTCTGTTTTAATCAACAAAAATCAACTGAATCTCTTTTTCTAGAAGCATCAGATACATCCTCTTACCTATGATGGTGACACTCCCAAGGCCTGAGGATGTACCACCTCACAGAGCACGTTGCAGAAAGCAGAGGTCCAGCAGCGGCACTGCCTCCACCAAGGGCATGCACAGAACAGTTAGCGCTTCTATGATGGTTCAGAATGGTGTCGTTTTAAATCAACCATCGCCATATAAATGTTAGCCTGAAAGTTTTGTTCCACGACGTACATCCTCACTGCTTGAGTCTGAATATACACCATCAACATTTGCTAAGTGTCTAGACACGCATTTGCGGTGGTATTGACTGAGCAAATTTACAGTGAGTTCACTCAAACTACACCAGAGCTGTGAACATCAATCTAGAGAAGGCCAAAAAAGATAACAGGTTTATCACACAGAGTCAATTCCCATCTTTTAGGTAACACAGTGGGTCAGCCACATCTAAACAAGAAAATGCTTTAAAAAAGAAGAAGAAAAAAGAAGCTGAGAAGATGCAATACCATGCCAGCCAGTGAGTTAGTACAATGACAAGCTCATGTTCCACTTGCTTCAGTTTCCTATTCCTCGCTGAATTAAGTAGTTAGAAAGGACGAATGATACTCAGTTGGCAGAAATAGGTGAATAAAAAGGAAAGAATGAGGGAAGTAAGAAAGAGAAGGGAGATAATAAAGAGAAGGTCGAACAACTGTTGCCAATTCACTGACCTTGGTATAGTCTGTCAGATTTTTAAAACGTACTTTTTTTCCTTAAAAAATACGCTTCATTGGCCACATGCCTGGATGGGTCAAAGAGACACATGGGCACTCAACAGACAGAGAGATTTAACATATTGTCATTTTTCTCTGGAAATTATTTCAGATAATGAATGTTCCAGAACAGAAAATTCTTCCTTTGGTCCAAATATTACAGAAAACATTTAGTTTAAACCAGTCTGCTAGTATATTTTCACTATAACGCTATATCTCTGACTGTAATGATAGCAGCCAAAAATCCATGAAATAAACAATGGAGGGAAAACTAGGGCATCAATCATATTATGGAATGAAAAAAAGCAATCAAAGCTACTTTTAATAAATGCTCACCCTACGTTTTTGCTGTTCCATGTTTCTTATACAGAAACTTTGACGTTGCTAAATATTCTATGCTGATTTTATTTTTTCCAAAAGAAGTCATAAATTAAGCAGCCTATCGTGCTCAGAGTAAGGTTATAATCACTGTACTGTATGTCAACTCATTCTTTCAGACTTTGTGCTAAAAATACAACTTCACAAAAATTCCTGCTACTGCTAACAACCCTGTGAAGTTCTTTGGAGTGCAGTGCGTCTGTCAAATATGTCAGTCACTGAGGGAGCCTCTTGTGATGCTCAAGAATGAAATGTTCAATTTGTGAGTCAGGCAAAGTGGAATAGAGAGGTGCTGACACAGAATTGTGCAGGTTCAATAGTCCGTTCAGCAGTGCTTGAGTTTGATACACAGACGTCAGATGCCAGAGGTGTATCAAAGTGCCCCAGGTTGCCCGTGAGCTCTGTGTGGCATGCAGAGTATCCATCCATGTGCTGCAATGCAGCCACATCTAAGTTTTTGCAAGACAGAGGCCAAAATGCAGAGGCAACCAGTAAGGGAGTAGCACACGGAGGCAAGTATTTGGAAAGATGATCTGGGCAAATTATATTGAACAGAGAGACTCTGTGACTTGAGGCATCCTGCAAGCCCTTAGGTTGAACGTAGCATCTCCAGCGCACTCAGTTGCAGGTTGTAGTTCTGCTGTTTGGGGAGGGTGTCTCACAGCCTCTCCACGAGACATATGTTCATACAGGGTAAAAGAATACTGCCTCAAATGCTGGTTGTCAGGACCAACTCCTAATGTTACGCATTGTATGGGACAACACCTGAACCATACAATTTCAACTCTGTTGTGTTAGCCACTACACAATGTCCTGTAAAACTCCCGCTCCAGAACCAAAAATACTAAGATCCCTCACACTTATACAGCTTTCACTGTGCTAAGCAATTTTCAATATATTAGAAAAAAACTTAGTCCTTCTCATTTTCAAATTATAACTATGCCTGCTAAACAGGGACTGCAAAATAAAATTGTGTCAGAGGACTTTGAGCTTGCTTCTTTTGTAACATAATGCAACACATTTTTAGTTTCTTCATCTCTAAAGAAATAAAAGAAGCTGCTGTCACTCTGCTGACAAAACCAGATTTCTCTTCTTATTCTCATTCTGAAGACATTTCCAGTTTTTGTCAAGTTGAATCTGAGCTAGTTTAGAGATTGTTTTCTTTTTAAGGTAATGGCTTAGCTCTTAAAAAGCTGATATATTTATTTGAAGAAAATAAAACAGAACAATTTTACTTCTCTTTTTAATATCTGAATGTTAAAAGTATTTCTGCTTGCTTTTATTCTCCAAGGTTCAAATCTCACTCAGCTTATTACATTTTCCATGCAATTTTTATATTTATATATAAATTTGAATCTGTCTTCCCAATTTCCTTCCAACTCATGACAGAAAGTAGCCAGAAGTGAAGATCAGCATGTGCTTTACTCCTCAAAGTCACCATGACATGTTATTCCACCTGGTGTACACGTTTGGTAAGGGTTTTTTTGTACTATCACAAGAGTCTACTACCCTGGTGAGCAGCTCCATGGCGGAAGAGATCATCAGATTTGCTAAAGGTGAGAGATGAAGCACTGAAGTCCATGAAATTGTAAATCCTACCACAGTTAATCTGAAAATGTATGCCAAGCGTGTGCCAGGACACAAAACCATGTGATTGAAGGAGATGGTGTCAACCTCATTTTAACACTGCCTGGATTTTACATCACAGGCTTAATGTTTTTTTAAACCAAATATTAATATCTGGCTGCCAAAAGGGTGAATTTGTTTTATGTAAAAGTAGACATACAGCTAAGGATAGTTGAGGGACATTACTGGCCTGTAGGGTTAGCCAGGAGGAGCATTAGTCACACCCCCAGTAATGCATGGATGACTGTGAAAGACGTAAGAAATAATCAGGGTTTTTATAAAGAAGAATCTCTGTGCCAGTGTGCAGATTAACCTTATAATCTTGTCATGAGTTTCACAGATCTTTCAATTCATATAATCTATAACTTTCAAAGGAACCGTTAGAAATAACGAAGTTAAGATTAAATGCAAATAAGGAGAGCATACCAAACCTTAGGCTGAGGTGGCTGGCTAGCCACTGAAATAATATCTTCTCATAGAAACATTTTCACATGCTTAAACTAACCGGAAGTTGGAATAATTGGTTGGAAATTTTCAGAGGAAATAAACTTTCATTGAAAAATATCGTTTTGGGCCCAGGAGGTTTGACTCAGAAAGTTCATTTGGCGTTCAAGCACTCCATTCCAGACAATTCGTGTCCAGAGGCAGGAGTACCACATCTGCACCACATCCAAGCTACAAGCGTTGTCAGCTCATTAACTTGAGCTCTGTATCACATGAACACAGCTACCTGGCCCTCTGGTCCCACCAAGCCTGCCCAGACCCGCGTGGCACAGACGGCTCCTCACAATCCGGGCGCGCTGCCTCCAGACTGAGCTGCCACCGTTTCGGTTGGATCTGCCTTGAGAAAACAGATGAGCCCTCACTGATGAGTCTTTTAAAGCAGTCTCATGTTGCCATGTATTACAGACAGTAAGGCACACCTTATTAGAGCTCCTTTGGAACATTTTCTAAAACAGGAATCTTACAACTGCTTCAGTACCTGTTGCAATTCATCAATGTTGATTTTTTTTTTTTTAAACTGCCATCCACTGTATTTATTTGTTGACTTTTTCCAAGATTTACACAGGATGTAATGATCCCCTAATAGTTCCTTAAGTGCTTGGAGTTTATTTATCTTGTTACAAACTAAACCAGGAAGTCTCCAAACCGTTTCACAAGTGCTCATAGCCAGAGATTTATCAGCTGTGGGTTAGTATGCAGGACAAATATTTTCAAAACAACTCAGTTCCATATTCAATATCCAAGAGAAAGCCCTGTTTTTCAAAAACCTCAAGGGCAGGTGGCCCTTTGAAGGGCAGGAACTGAACCGCCCCCGTGCTAGGTTGTCACTGTGGCTCCCATTTTCATGGCCAGAACATCCAGTCTCGGTACTCCTGAGGGATACTGAACGATACTGCAACACAAATAAATAATATTAACAGCATGACTCTTGAAAGCATGTGAAAGGGAAGCAAAGAATGACTCTGTTCATAGGATTATACCTCCACATACTATCACGCAGTCATAGTTCTGTGCTTTGTTGTCAACTGCCAGGTTTTCTGGTGTTGGTCTATGGCTGGGTTGTGCCAGCAGCTGCTCCGGGACATATTCTCATATTCCCCACTGAAATCAATTGCATTATTCCAGCTTTACCTGGATATTAGAGAAAGGGACCCACCTCTATGCAGCGTGTTGGTGCAAGGCAATGGGGACATTATAAGATCACAGTAATAGATATCTCCTTCACAGAGTTATCATGTTCACACACTGGTGCAGGTAATAAATACATTTTACTGTGACTAAAGAGATGATAAGATTTTCCAAGGCAAAGCTGGAGATTATTAAAATACTTTGAAGTGAATTATTTGATTTATTTTATGACTTTTTTTTTATTGGTTTGAAAAGTTGACTGTGCTAAAATTAGCTTCAGAACACTGTACTGTAATGGAAAGAGAAAATCTATTACCTTTTCAAGGTTCTCCTTCTTTTTTTGGCCAATAATTATTTGCTGAATGTGGTAGAAGTTAACAAGAAGTGTCAGTTTGGGGTTTCTTTTTGTATAAAAAATGTTTTGTTTAAGGAAAAATTTCACTCTGATTCAGAATTGACTGAAAAAGGAAATTTTCTATTTCAATTTCTTAAAAATAAATGCACATATAAGAATAGTAGCCACTCCTCTGTCAGTTGTTAAAGAAAAAAATAATAAAAAAGAATTCGAGTAATATTGTTTGATGTTATTTTATAATTCCTAGTTCAGGTATTTTAAACTGTATGTCTGTGACATCTAAGTGCCACAGACATTTAAATTTTACCCTGTGTAATGCAGAAATTCTCACCTAGACCCAAGGAAGAATTGCATCTGAGTGCAGGAGGTAACACCCCCTCAACACCGCATCTGACCCCACGTTGTACCCGAACAGCCCGGGGGACACTGAGAGGTCAGCAGCAGACTGCAGAGTGCCAGGAGATAGATGCCTTTGCTAGTCCTTGCTCCCACACGCTCAGAGATCAATGGTACTTTTGAGAATTGGCATTAACAAGGCTTGGCATCAGAATGTTATTTTCCTTCTTCTTCTTCCCCCAAATGATTTTGCACTCTGGTCTTGTGCACACAAACATATGTTTTCACTCTGTGGAGTTAGTTTGTGGAATCCAGGGAACACTCGCCCTGGATTACAGAAGGAGAGAGGAGGAAAGAGCCCATTTTTGTCATCTTCCAGCACACTGATTTGTACTTTATTCTGCAAGTACTTCCACTGGGGCCAACAAAGCTGCATGCAAAGAGCAGTGCACTAATCAGGGGAAATGAGGTTGGCAGATTCAGGTCATGCCACAGGTAAAATACTCATTTATTATTCAGAAATCAAAAAAGTAGATAGGGAAAATAGGGAAAGACAGGACATATTTGACAAAACCCTGGATGAAGAGAGGGGCCTGGTAAACCTCTAAAGGCTAGCTAACACTGTCAGTCCCACAAGGTCCCTGGTCAGCAGCTCTCCATCTCATCTCTCCTCTCACTGCCAGCACTGAGACAACCAGCTAAACCCACCAGAAAATCACTACCTGAGGAAGTACCACCCTCCTTGATTTCTTTGATTTAGAGATTATTCCTGTGTTCTAGTCAACCAAGGCATCAGCAGATAATTGTTTTATAAAAAGAATTATGAGAATCACAACTTCAGTAGCTCCAAAATGTCCCTCAGCAAGCAAACAGCTAACTCTTCTACCCACTCAGTACACCCCCACTCATGAATTGCAATTAGCATTGCAAATGCCTTTCCCTTTTCAGAACTATCAATTGTGCTGTTAAACAGCAGCAGAGTCAAAATGCCTGGAAATCTGCTTTAGGGTCCATTCTCCATTATCTATCTATCCATTTACCTATCTTTCAACCAAAAAACCTTCAACTCTATACAGCTACCACCATTACACAACCTTCTAGTTATGGGAAATATATGTTATTCATTATTATACCCACTCACCTTTCAAAATCATTACTTCACAGTTTAAATCTTCTTCCCAATATTTCAGGGAAATGCTCCCATGGCACATCCCTCCTGAGCACACCCTATATCTAAATTTCAGGCCTAGTTAAAGGAATAGTATTTGTCTCTCTAGTTTTCCCACTTAATACCTTGCTTTATTTGAACCTGTATATATGGAGATACATGTATGTCTTGATTATAAGAAGGCAGAGAGAGAGACAGTAGATATACAGACCTGGCTTGGAAGGGTGGACAGAAGACTACACTAGGATTGGCAGGAGTTCAAAAAAATTGCAAAGGTGGGCAGCAAGCAAAATACCACATTCATACCAGTATTCTTAATATGCCTCATGCAAACTCTGTATAAATCCAGCAATTTATTATATGCTGCAAGACCATCAGGAACATCCTATACGTAACCCCTTGGAAATTGCTGTGGCACCATGAAAAGATTCAAGGCACAAGCTCTGGGTCCAGGAAGGGAGGAGTCAGAAAGATTGCAATGCAAAGAGCTTCTGAAAGAGAAGGATGAGCAGGGTATGGAAAATGAACACATCAAAAGGGCTTTGTCTATCCCAGTCACAGACAAACTCAAACAAAGCTCCATTTGCACAACAGTGCAGTGCACTACGATAAGCTTCCCTAAATTGATTAGCCAGAAGGATGGGAAAGCAGATCCTCCTAGCAAGCGCTTCGAAGACTCATTGGCATGCAGAGCCCTGCTCGCGCTGCACAGGTATTGTAGGAATGAGGCGACGTGGAGCAGGGGCGTCCACTCCAAGAGGCACCACTTCGGCAGAGCCTGCAGAGCTAATCCTCAGCTGCAGCTACCAAGGCAGCTTCCCACAAAGTGCTCGCTTACAGCCTGGGGAGCAGGTTACTTTTTGACACAAGTTTACGGTGCTTGATCTGATGCTTTCATAGCAGCAGCTCCATCTCCATAATCATGAGCTTTTCTCTTTGCTTTCTTATTTTGATTTTAAGCTTGTCTAGCCACAGTATTTTGACAAAGTTGGAGTACATCAGGGTTAGGAATCTAGCACATTTGAGTAATGTTGCAGACAAGCTGTATGCAAACTGAGACAAGTCTGGGAATCCGTGGGGTCATGGTGATGTGCTAGATACAGAGAGAAAAGTTTCATGAGGAGGGATTATTTGGTGGTTTCTGACACAGAGCCTCAAGCTGAGGGAATCCGCTGCTTTGAAAAAGTCTGACATCATCACATCTGTCCCTTCTAACAAAAACATCAGGTAACCTTATGTTCCAGATATAAAGTACTCAGATAGCTTGGGTATTGACTGCACAATGGCAAATTCTTCATTAAAGTTCATTTCTAGCTGTATCTCAGAAACTGGATGCTCGTTTAAGTGAAAAGTAACCCTGAAACCATTGCTGGTGAGGAATTTGACCTTACATGGGATAGTCTGCTTCAACTCATCAGACAGCTTGCGATAATGTATCTGAGAAAAGAAAGATAAAAGCCCAAGTACAGTTGGCTTGGCAAAGAGTGTTCTCACAGGAATATATTGTTCCATCAACACTGCCTTTCATAGAAACGTACCAGCTTTAGGGATGGTTTCTAAGATTCAGGGCAGTCTGGGGACCAGACAGAAATCCCCTCTTGAAAATGAGAGTTTAAATTATTTCCTGGACTGTGCTGGCTGATTGAGTATGGAAGACCCAAGGCAGAAGAGCACAATCACCCTAGAAAACTGCCATGCAGAAAACTGGTCCGTATCAGGAGAAGGGGAGCTTGAACTTGTGACTCCTTCACACTGACAAACTTTCTTAACTAATTGGTTCTTCTGAGACCATTTGTTTCCTAACTGGCTAGCTATTCTTTCCTTCTCATATCCACAAATGAGAGGGTCAATTTTCCTGTGATAGGAAATTCAGCCACAGTATTACATCCTAAGGAGAGTAGTTTCAAAGTGCTTGTTTTTCTCTAGAGACCATATGAGACAGAGTCTATTTGCTTTTATCTCTGTGAGTTCAGGAACTCAGTGACCTCTTTATATATGTATATGAAAGTAAGATCGTTCACCAGGCAGGCGGTCCCACATTCTTGTAGCTCTAATTTATAATTTTTAATTGGAACTATATTTGACTGCTCTGGTTCCAGCACCTCTAGCTGAGCTACATGCCTCAGATTTCAGTGAAGGTAATTTCCAGCTAATGATAATTTTTATCATTCTGCTTTTACATTGATTTATAGAAACTGCAATGAAAGATTAGGGGGAAAAAATCTGTTAGCTTTAAACTGTTTCTTTTTTTATTGCAAGCTAGTTATATTAAGTCAAAAAGGATATTAAACTGCCAGTGTCATCCAAGAGCAAGCTGATTTAATTTGCTTATTTGACAAAAATCAGCCAAAATGAATTCATATTTCCTTAAATGTTGCATACACACAAATATTCCTAATGTTCAGTGAGCGGGTAGTTTAGTAAACATACAGCATGCTATAAAACCTCAGCAGCATCTGAACGTGAACATCACAGAAAAAGGACTTACACATACAGAATAATAGGCTTGGACTGAAATCACCATTTCCCTGTATAATGACATAATTTATTAGAGGTGATTTTTAAGCCAGTTAGTAAATTAGATCAGAGTGTTCTGAGTTTCTTTTTCAGCAATCTGCAAAACATTAAAAACAATGAAATAATAAATCCAGGCATTTATACAGAAATGGCTAAGGGGTAAGTTGCAACATTCAGGCTTACCAAGGAGTTCACAACCAAACCCCAAACCATGGGACTCCAGCATAAAACGAATCTTTATAGTGCAGCTGTGTTTATTTTCAGACAGACTGTGCCTATGTTTGTACTTTAGTTCTGATCATGAACGTGCTTGTGAAGGCAAATCTCCCAATTGTTGCCACTTAGCATGCTTTGATTCATATGATGGAAAGTCCTTGGAAGATACGAACCAGATTCTTTCCAAATTAAAACAAAGTGGAAGATGGGATTGAGGAACACATGTACTGCGCTCCAGCTGCTATGACCATTCTGTCCTTTGGACCAGAGCTAGGTTGATGTAAAGGTTACATGAATTGGGGATAACTTGCCTACATCAGCTGGATCTCTTCCTATGGCACTGGACTTATACGTGTAGGCATAGCCTCCAGAGACCTACAGTATGCACCAAAACCTCATTTTCTCTCTTCACAAGGAAACAAAAGCACAACCACAGTGAACTGTGGGTTTCCCAAGCAAGTGCTTTTGAGTTTCTGATGTATGAATGAGATCATAAATTATCTAAATACTAAACCACAGAGAGGTTTAACCTGATCTTTCCCAAATAGCAATTAACCTAAAATTATCCTACAGAACCACCAATGACATTTCCAATTAGGCTGGGGTATGTCTTTAGGAGACCATTGCCTGTGTTACAGCATATTCATTGGCTTACATGAACACCCCTAGAAATAGATATTTACCTTTTGTCTTTATTTTAGACCATAAGGTCAGTGGCCTAGGGATCACAGCACTGTGATACAAGAAGAATGGAAATCCCCGTCCTGTTTATGACTTGTATTTGCTGCTGCTAATCAATTCAGCAACATCATCTCCCTCTGGATTTGTTTCCTGAAAGCTAAGCGTGCTGGTCCACACGTTGGGTAATTATGAACTTTCATCTCTAGTTAAGTTATGCAGTTACCGACATGCCTTGCAAGGATAGTTGGCCTTAGTAATACAAAACCTCCCACAATACAGCATGGCATTACTTTAATGTCAAGCATCTAGAATTGTTAAAATATTTCTTTGCATTTTAAATTTTAAATCAAATCATAGACGTTGAACTACATATTTCACATCAAGTATAAGCTCTGCTTCTGTGACCTTAGACTTATCTATATAATTTGCTGATTGTCTTTCCATTGTTTGTGGACATAAAGGACAGGAGTTGCAGCTCATTTTCATGCAGCCAGGTACTGATGAGTGCTCCCAAGGACAGAGTCCGGGTGAGTGTCACCCCTTAACTCAGTACCTCCTCAGGGAAGTGTAGTTGTTAATGTAGTCTCAAACAAGTGCCAGTAGTACGTAGCACACTCAAATTACATAATTATGCAATTGTGCAAGGCTTGAGCAGCAAGTGATACTTGATGAAATATGTCATCCATAACAGAAAAAATATTACTACCAAGCCTTGTGGGAAAGGGTTTCCCGCCTTTATAGGAGCTAAATTTGGATGCCTAACCAAACACCAAAGCAGCCATTATCTGATACTGGTTATCATCCAGATAGGCAATAATTGCACCTGGCTTTGCAAGGAACGTCATAATTTCTAAAGTAGTGAGTGATATGCTGGGAGGGATTAGGAAATCCATGGGCTGAATGGGAAAGTCTTTGATTCTGAATGGAAGCAGAAGGAAAGCCTGGCATATCAGGGTCAGAAAGTTTCTACCAGGCAAGATTTTGAGGACATGCTACTTAGACCATATTTGAGTCCTTGCCCGCTGTGATTGTTTAGCTCGAGTTACCACACAGTTTCTCACTCACCCTCCCCCTTCTCAGCGGGATCGGGGAGAGAATTGGGAAGAAAGGAAAACTCATGGGTTGAGATGAAGACAGTTTACTAAGATAGCAAAGGAAAACTACAATAATAACAAAATATTAGGATACTAAAATATACAAAATGAACAATGCACGATTTCTAATCACCGGAGGTCCCAATGACCGATATAGCCCATCCCAACAGCGATCACAGAAACAAAACAGAGCAGCAAGCAAAGGAGCAAGAGGGAAAGAGATAGAGAGCCATGGCCCCCCTGGCCAACCCCCACTTATGTACTGAGCGTGATGTTTATGGCATGGAATACTCTTTGGCCAGTTTGGGTCAATTATTCTGGCTGTATCCCTCCCAGATTCCTGCACTTGCACATTAGCAAGACCTGGAAAGCCGTACAGTGTCCTTGGTGTCGTTAGCAACAACTCATATCATCAGGGTGTTTATCAACATTCTTCACATACAAAATCCAAAACACACCAGCTACTGAGAGGAAAATTGACAACATCCCTGCCAAAACCAGGGCACACACACATAGTAGATCCACTTTCATACCTTGCCAACAGAAGGAGTTCCACAGAATTTCCTGGATTTGATACAAGGAAAAACCCAGCCTTGGGTTTCCTCTGGTCCCGATGCCTGCATTTTTATAAAGTTCTGTGACTGTGTTACTTAGTTTTGACATCGCAAATGTATACTTTGCTTTCCTTTAATTTGTGTCATGCCATTCCTACTGGCATAGCAAGCTTCAGGAGGAGGACAGAGGAGTGCTCTAACAAAGCCCACCGAAAGCAGTACATTCTTTCAGGATACATGTAAAGCAGCAAGGTGGGTTCCCTTTTACTGCGGGGCCATTCTGGGGGCTGGTAATGCAAGAGCCTGTATGGAAGAGGTGTCTTTCACTGGTCAGCAGCAGAGGACTAACCCTGGGAAGTTGTAAGAAGGTGTAAAGCGAATGGTATGCCTGAGCATTGAAGGTCCTCCAGGAGTTTTTAAGAACAGCAAAGCTGAGGCAGGACTTCTGCCTGTCTGTCATTTAACTTAAATAATGGCTATTCCCTTACAACACAAGACCAATTTGAAATGCTTTGGAGATTCATTGTACATTTACTTTGTTTGCTTTGTCTTTATTTGGAGAATATAAATGAGAGAAGAAAAAAGAAAATTTTCAGAAGAAATCTTCCTAAGGCAGAGAGCAAGTGACTGGAATAGGAAAACCTTTTATTGGTAAAAGACAGGGTAGCATTACAGAAGCATGAACAGAACAGCACTATGTAAAACAAACTAAACAGATCCTGATGGGCCAGTCAGGTATACAAACATGTAGACGTTAGAAATCTGCTTACACAGAAGCAGTGATGGCATTGAGAAACTTCTCAGAGAACTTGGAACATAGCTAATATGTTATTGCTGAGAGGCAGGTACAGAGTTCACTCCAGTCTAGGACAACTGGCTGAACTTTTGGTTTTCTGATGAAGAAAGCCTGCTGGTGGTAAAGCAGGAGTAGTTTCAAGTCTAGTGGTGCAGAAGCAGGGAGCAGAAGAAGTTGCTTATGAGAGGCAGATGGAATTGCCAAAGAACATTGGACTGGTTGGGAGGTAAGGCTGAAATAAGTAGCTGTGTGAGGCAGCCAAATGGCCGTATCCCATGAGAGGAATTGGTCACGTTCATGTTAGAGAGAAGACTCCTGTACTGAGGAATACCTTACATTTTTTGAAAGAGTGCAAAATGTTCCCAAGGTAATAGGAGGCTCCAAGATGTACATTATCTACAGGAAGAGTGGAAAGCTTAGACCAGTTTAGCACTATACTATGAAAGAATGTGATATAATCTGTGTAAAGAAGCTTTGCATGGAATACTTGACATATTTTGAGAGACGTAGTGCCAAAACCACTAGAACTTCTAGAAAAAGAATGAAAGGTTCAAGGGAATGTCTGTTAAACTCATTAGTTCTGCGAAGTGGATGAAGTGTAAGGAAAATCTGATTTACACAAGGAAACCGTAACAGGTTCAAAGCCAGCTTTCAGTAGTAGGGGAAAAAATTGACATCTCATTGGCCATCCAGAAAAAGGCAAGAGAAAATGTGCCTGCTAAGGTCAAGATTTAGTGCTCATTCACAGAGCACAAGAAGAAACTAGAAATATCAAGACTAAACTGCAGCTAAACTCAAAAACTCCAACATTCAACACCTTTTGCTATTCTGAAACTGAAACATTTCCAGTAGATGCTGCAAATCTTGCCAATTTTTGTAATGGTTTTGTAAGGTGGGCAGATGTGCCTGTTATAAAACCATCAGCTTGTACATGGCATTTCAGTACAGCTTAGTTACTACCAGCATGTCTATTCCCATACTTCTCTTCCCATTTATTTTCTTCTTTGTAGTAGATGAAGCACAAACACGGAGACCCAACAATTAAACTGTCATTCACAAAGCCTGAAACTGGAGCACATCTTTCCAACAGGGGCATTTGTGCCTGCATTCACATTATAGCTAGATCCTTCACTGTTTCCTTTTCAGTGGTTTCACAGTTGCCTCAGGGCTTATTCCATAGCCAAGCTGCTCTTTAGTTCCCTTTGAGTAACCTCTTCTGCAAAAGAATTTCCTCTGTCCTGCAGTTAAAAAGCTCCACAGGACAGTCTCATTTAGTGCCCTTGTGTGGTAAGCTCCAAGTGATCACAGAATCATAAAATAGGAAGGGACCTTTAAAGGTCATCTAGTCCTAGATCATGTTGCTGAGAGCCCCGTCCAACCTGGCCTTGAATGTTTCCAGGGATGGGGCATCTACCACCTCTCTGGGCAACCTGTTCCAGTGTTCCGCTAGCCTCATTGTAAAAAAATGTCTTCCTTGTGTCCAGTCTGAATCTACCTCCCTCTATTTTAAAATCTCAAAGAGTCCATATCTTTAAACATGTACCTCTAGCTCGGAACTACAGGGAGACTACAACATGCTCACAGCACCAGCCATCTCTGTCAGACAGCAGCAAGAGCAGGCTACAAGGTGAAGGCAGGGAGCGTTGGGGCAGTGGGGCAAGATGGGGCAAGATGGGGCAGGGACCTCCCCCTACAACACCATCCCACTGCAGTCAGAAGTGGCAAGCAGAACCGGGCCAGGAAGGGCGACCATGGTCTCCTGCAGCCCTGGAACAGCCAGGCAAGGCCATGAGGATGGGATGGCTCTGGAGCCAAGACAGGGGGGCAAGAGCGGGATCAGCTAGGGTGATGGGCAGGCGTGGGCATGGCTACAGTGACCACGCAGGAACCCAGTGCCAGGGCTGGAGCTGCCTCATTCCTATCAGCCTTAACAGCCCCTGAGAAGACCTGTCCAGTTTTCCTCTATTCCAATGAAATTTATCCCTGTATAGAAAACCACCACAAATCTTTATCTTAGTTTCACTAGCTATAGTTAGATGATTTATTCCCCTTGCACTGACCTTCTGCTTTTGAGCGATTTTTGCCTCTGTTGTTAGACAGGAAAAGTCTTTTCCATATGTAACAGGTTTTCATTAATCCTTTTTACTGCAGTGTCCTTTCAAAATCACAGGCCCCAGCATATCTCCAGTTAACACCTGGTGACAGCTGTTTTAAAATCTTGTGTTGTTTCAGTATGCAAGAGTTGACTGGCCAAAGAGGACAAAGATACTGGCTTTACAGCACAAATAAAGGTGGCAGGTCAGGTCAGAGATGGATGAGGACTGTGTCCTTCAGGCTAGATAGGGAAGGAAAGAAGAGGGCATACAGGCAGAGCAAAATTGAGGGGCAGATGGGGAATAAGCAATAGGAAGACAGGGAGAAAGGATGGATGATCCTCAAGTTCATAAAACCCTACATATTTCTTGAGGCTTAGCAGTATTCAGTCAGAAGCAGGAGCTAATTTTATTTAAAAAGGCTCTATCTTGGCATTACAGAAATAGACTGGCCTCCAACTGGCATTACATTAATCAGTCTCATTATCACTATTATAAGAAATTTGATCTCTATAGTTATATAGGGTATGGCTATAGACCCGTAGAATATGGCTTCAGCAGCGCGTGATCAGGGACTGCTGAAATAGTGAATTTTCCAACAGTGGTGGAGCTATTCCCATATTTCCCCATTCCGCTTAGCTCTGTGCCCCACTCCTCAGAAAACTGACCTCTGCCAAATCGCAACACAACAGATGTATTGCACAATCTGTTCTTTGGGGACACAGTATTGCACGTAATACCAGGTGCGGAACAAGAGACGATATCAAACATTGTTTAGTTATCTTTGCTTGCTCAAAGTCTGTAAAGAAACAATGATGAAACTAATTAATTGGAGGCAATTAATTGCAGGTATCTGAACAAGGAAAAAATGTACAAAATGAAACAGAATTACTTTGGATGTGGTCATATTTTTTTCTACCTTGTCTTGATAATTCATATCAAGTTAGACATTTGACATCAAGGGAGGGATTCTGTTTGGTAAGACATTTACACTTAGGCATTCACATGTAAATGTCTAAACTTTATTTTTATTTAGTGGATGCTAAGGAGCTCCTCACGAAGAGCTCATTTGGACACTCTGGGATTCAGAAGCCTAAACATAGGCACCCCATGTTGTTTGGGTGCCGTGGAACCCCCAGCTCGGCCCATAGCTCATGCTCCAGGCACTGCAGAATGCCTCCTGGCCCCCTCTGACACTGGCCAGCCCCAGGCAGACATCTGGGGCACCTTCGGGCATCTCCCTCAGAGCTACCTGTGAGCAATTGATGACTGTCCTTAATGGCCTTGCAGATGCCCTGGCCCTTCAGCTAGGTTGACTGGATCTTCTTCATCAGGAAGGAGAGTTTAGACTCTCACATGCTTGCTCACATATGGACACTGAAGCTCAGGTGTCTTAATCCCACTCTTGGGAGAGGCGTGGCTATGAAAGATGGGCTACACAGGCAGTGTTTGTATTATAGTTCATTTTTTATCTCTAATCTTTCACCACTTTTCATATGATAACAAGTGATTTCTGATACTGTTCCTCAGTAACACCATTTTAAAATTACCTAATTCTATTTAGTAAATTATTAAGTTAGCATTTAATTGCTACAGTTACATCTTCCTCCGCCTTACATATTTTGTTTTAAACAGCTATTGAATAAACTACACTTTTAAAAAAAGAAACAGAAAAAGAAAATGAAGAAATTATTTTGACTATCTAAAATAACTTACTATATCTGTTCTCTGATTATATAGCATAGTTTTGTCCTTACATGTGCATACAGATAATGCTCTTTGATTTAAAAACAAAACAAAACAAAACAAATAAATCTGTCTTTGCACACAATTTATTTGTATTTATGAGCACACTTGTTTTATACATGACCTCTCCACATGCGTGTCCATTAGGGTTTAAGTTCAGATCAGGAATGCATTTCTGAAGCCAAATCTCCCAGTTTTTCCCAATTACCATGCCTTTTACTGCCTGGGGATCCGATCCATACATGGATCGGATTCCCTTCAGGTGAAACTAAATTGGAAGATGAGTTCCAGGAATGCACCCACTGCTCCCCAACTCCCAATGTACCTGCAGTACCCAGGATCAGAGCAGAGCTAGTCTTAGGTTAAATTAATCTGGAATCAGGTACAATGTGTACATCAGATCTTCAGCACCAAATAGATCCCTCTACAGACCCAGTCCTGTTGAGCTGCAGAATTTGCTGAAGTAGATGGAGGCTCAGAGAACAAGACCATTAGATCCTTACATCAACAGAAACCCCTTCAAGTTTTAGCAGCATCCAACAATGCAAATAAATTTGCCCAAAAGAGTATTTATACACATTGTCTGTCTGAAATACTTCTATAGCATCTTTTAATATGAGGCCATCCTTCATGAATAGTTTTCTGTCAAAATACATGGTAGGTTTGAAAGGGCTTTTAGTCCTATTTTTCAGTCAGTGAATTAAACTGGGTGTGAGGATGCCTTCCCAATCCTTCCCAAAAGCAGACACATGGGTCCCACATAACAAGCTGCTGTCCAAACCATGGGATTACTTTTCTTGATTACTTGCATGTGTAGAAGATTACCCCCTTTATTTATTTCCCTTTTTTTTTCACACTGTGTAAAATACCATATATTAAGCTGCCTAACTGGTAGGGACAGGACAAAGCATTATGGTGAGCAGGATATGTGATGATTCCTATTATGGAATTTCAGCTACTCCTCCAACATATCTTCTCCTAGACTCTGTCACAGAAAAGATACTAGACAAGATGAATCACTGCTCTGATCCAGGATGACAACTCCTGGCAATCAAAAGGAAACCTTTTTATCATAGCAATGCTAGTAGTTTTAAAAATGCTCCCAAATGAAATCTTACTTTTTGAATTCTAGATCTTAGTGTAATCTGTGTTATGGTACCGTGGCTGAATGCATGCTGAGTTCCCAGTCTTGATCTTCTGCTGACATCTTCTGATTTCAGTTCTATTCCAGGTTTCCTTCAAATACCTTAATTTCCCTGTTTCTTTATTTCTCTGTGTGTGCACTGTGTATCCCCACACGCCTGAATCTA